>LOJH01000282.1:17169-69170 GCA_001685095.1 Ellobius talpinus | reverse complement strand
CATGGGAAGTAGAAAAAGACAAGATCCCCTGAGTAAATTGGGAGCATGGGGACCGTGGGAGAGGTTGAAGGGGAGGGGAAGGCAGGGAGGGGAGCAGAGAAAGATGTAGAGCTCAATAAAAATCTATTTAAAAAATGAGAGTGTGTAATACAAACCAAAGAAAAATGTCTGGGCCACACATCAAAAGAACAGTGCTGAGCACATGTGGGCATGCACACAGTTTTATTGAAACATAAAATATTGAAAGCATTTATCTGCATATATGTCCTTTGAATGTTTTAATCAACTTTTCCAATTAAATAACCAACTAACTAATGTGGCCATGCTGAAGAGGTTTTCACTGAACACACTCAGCCCAAAACAGATGCCCAGCTCATGGGAATCACTATCTGGCCATCTGTCTTCAGATAACCCTCTTTTAGAATTAAGGTAGAATCTCCCTATAGCAAAATATGCAGCCAACTGTCTGGATTTTAAAGAATATTTGCTGCAACGTGTGTCCTACAAGAGCTATGTCATGTGTAAAAGTTCATGATTGTGTGTATGTGTGTATGTGTGTATGTGTGTGTGTGTGTGTTGTGTAACTAAAGGAGGCCCACAAGAGCCCTTGATAAAGGATAACAAATGTTTACTGGAGCTCACTCACAATAGAAAGCCACTGTGTTCCTCTGCTCTGTGGGCACTGGGGTTGCGAACTGAACTCCGACCACCAACCAAGCAAAAGGAAAAAAAGGGGCGAGCATGCTCCCTGTCTGTGCTTATAGTACCTCAGACCATGCCCTAATGGGCTGGTATCTGAAAGGCTATTGGCTGAATGAGTTCCCACAACATGTGTATGCCACCCAGAAAGACAAGGGTTCTTTTAAATGCCATCACATATTTATTATGCCTGTTACTTAACTCTTCATGAATGAAATCATACAGCATGCATTATTGATATAATTTTCTCCCAGATGACTTTTTGAAATTCATCTATTGTGCTGGCTAATTTTGTGCCAGCTTGATGCAAGATATAGTCTTCTGAGGAGGAAACCTCAACTTAGAAATTGCCTCCATAGGATTAGGCAAGCCTACAGTGATTGATGGGGGAGGGCCCAGCCCATTGTGGGTGGGACCACTTCTGTGCTGGTGGTCCTGGGTTCTGTAAGAAAGCAGGCTGAACAAGCCATGGGGAGTAAGCCAGTAAGCAGCTCCCTTCCATGGTCTCTGCATCAGCTCTTGCCTCCAGGTTCCTGAGCTGTTTGAGTTCCTGTCCTGACTGACTTCCTTCAGTGATGAACTACAATGCAGAAGTGTAAACCAAATAAACCCTTTCTTGGGTTGGTCATGGTGTTTCATGGCAACAGCAGTAACACTAAGACATCCATGTTGGGTTATCAGGTGTTGCCGAGCAGCATGCCATTGTATAGCTGTAGTACTACTTATTCCCTTCTGGTAATGGACATGTGAGTTATTACCCATTTTGACTCACAAATATGCTAATATAAAAACAAGTGAACACACATACAGAGAGAGAGAGAGCATTAAAGCTTAAAAAACAATAAAGAAATTGCTTATTTGAAACCTGGGCCAGAAAGCAGCTAATATTTTTGCATAACCCTTTGGCAGGTTATCTATTTTCTGTTTTCTTGAAAACACACCTAAGGGTAGGATTCCAGAGTCATGGGTCTAGTATCCATACAGACCCGGAAGCTTCCAAGTTCTCCTAGGTCGGTGCTGCCTTTTTATGTCCTAGCACCAAAGAGGGAGAGCTCAGATTGCCCTGCGTCCTCACTGGCATTTGACATCAGTCCTTCAAAGCTAGCTCTTTCCAAAGGTGTTCGTGGTTTTCTTCACTGTCATATTTATATAACTTTCTTCTGCTCTTTTTCTTTATCCTAAAAACTTCCTGCTAGTAATTCTGGAAGATGGATTAGTATAATAATAAAAATTCTATCACGTTTGTGTTATAGTATGGCCTCATCATATCCTTTTATTTCTTAAAGTAATTGATGTAAGATTAGGATAATTTCTAAGCATTTGAAGGAATTCTGCAGTCACAAGACCTAGATTTTCTGAACAGGGCCAGTCCTGGGTTTTCTGGCCGGATTAGTGTCCCTTTGCTTTTGAGCGGTGGAAGTTGCTGGCATGAGCTTGTTTGCTATCCCTTATTATCTTGTTAATGGTGGTAGGGTCTAGGTCCTGTCCTGTCTGGGGACTGGTCATTCATGTTTTATCTCTAACAAAGCAGAAAACACAAGCCTCCACAAACTGAAAGTTATCAACTTCCCGAGGTTTAAAAAGAAATGTGAACAAAGAGAAACAGCAGAAATCTTAATCCCCGAAGTGCCTGGTCTCCAAAGTCGTCTGCACAACTTTAAACAGTGGTGAGCTTGAAGGAGGAGGACTATCTGACCCTTATTCAGGAAACAAAGTCAGCCAGCTGACATGGACACATGTGCTGAAGACGTTGGTATTACAATGATAAAGCTAAGTCCTGACGGGGGCGGGGTGGGAGAATGGTCCTAATGAGTGAACAGATGGGGGATCTCAGAAGCAAAATGGAAACTAAGTGAAAAATAGAAACTCTAGAACTGAAAAGTACAATATCTGAAATAGAAAATTCATTGAATCTGGGCTTAGGAGCGAATTCGAGTTGGCAGAAGAACGTGACAAAGGTGTGAATATCGCTAGAAACTACCCAATCTGAAGAAGGGAGAGAAAAGAGGCTAAGGGGAGGAGGAGAGCACTTTCCCCTGCTGTGGTACCATAGCAAGCCGTCTAATGCATGTGCAGTTAGAATCCGAAGACAAGAAAAGAACAGGAGAGAAAAACATGTGCGCTATAACAGTCGATTCCCATAACTTGAAGGGATTTAAATTCCCAGCCCTTTCTTGCCAGTGTCAGCTGTGCTGAAGAATTGTTTTAATCTCTTTAGTCCTCCAATTCTTGCTTTCACTGGGCTCTTTATCTTTTCTTTTTAACCCCACACATGGAAAAAATTTAGCAAAAGATATGCAGAATGTATGTGCAGACTCAGTGGGGCTTCTTTACTTTCCAGGATTTTCCTCGCTCCGTTTCCAGTATCCTGAGCAGCCTTGAATGCCATTCTTTTGACCTTCAATTCTAGAAGGCAACAGCTTTCTTCTCTGTGTCAAACTGCAGACAGGGAGACAGGGGGACGGCTCTCTCACGGGAAAGCCATGAGAGGCAGAGCCCACCCAGTGCTGCCACTGCCTCTCTCTTTCCTCTGTCTCTCTCTCTCTCTCTCCCCTACCCATGTGTGTGTGTGTGTGTGTATGTCTGTCTGTCTGTCTCTCTCATCTTTCTTCTCTGATGCTGGCGCTGCCTGCACACACATGTGCACACATGGAGTCCAGAGATAAGCATCAACTATCTTCCTCAATTGCCTTCCACCTTATTGCTGTCGTTTTAAGTTTTATTTTGTGTCTATGAGAGAGGGTATACCAGCAAGTATGTCCATGCCTGAGAAAGGCAGAAGAGGGCCTAGGATCCCCTGGAACTGGAATTACAGATGGCGGTGAGCCTCCATGTAGGTGCTAGGAACCAAACCCAGGTTCTCTGCAAGAACAGCAAGGGCTCCTAACCAGTGAGCCATTTCCCCAGCTCTTCCACCTTGTATTTTTGAGATAGGATCTCTCATTCAACCTGGAGCTCACCAATTCCACTATGCTGGCTTGTCGGTGAGCTCTAGGGACCTGCCTCTCTCCACTCCCACGGGCATTAGGTTACAGACTGTTTACGTGGGTGTTGGAGAGCCGAACTCAGGCAATCAGCCATCTCTCCAGCCCTATGATTCCTGGCTTTAAATGTCTGAAGCCCCTGTAATAACTTTCACTTTCTTTTTATTTCAGGAACCTCTCATCATAAGAAATTGATGGTTGTTTCTATTAGTCTAGTGCAAGCTTGTCTCTCATTACCAAAACCCTATTCCTGAGGTATTATTCCAAAGAGGCCATGTTTAGCTATCCCAGTGCTTTCAGAATGGTGTCTGTACTGTAAGGCAGCACCCCCTATAGCCACAGCCCCTCTCCAGAAGACCACTTTGATATGAAGCAGCTTCTGATACCACCCACTCTCCCTTTCGGCAAGGCAAGTTCTAGCTGGTGAGTACAGAGTATAAATCCTTGCAAGTTTGGCAATCTCCTTTAAAGAGAACGACACAGCAGAAGGGAGATCTTTGCTTTCCTTCTTCTCATCCCGTCACACAGGGTGAGCAATGTGATTGGAATTCTGCAGCCATCTTTGCTCACTGACACCATGTTTCTTTTTAATGAATCAGATAAACTGTCTCCTCGTTGGTGGTTGCCGATACTAATTCTGATATAAACAAAAGGGGGCCTCACACAAATAAATCATGGACCAATAAATACAATTGTATCCCTCAAATAGGACTCTTAAAGAGAGGGAAAGTAGGTGAGGCCAAAGAGTCATTACCCTGCAGCCATAAGCTCTCAACTCCAGTCCTGTCTCTTTCAGCCTGTGTCTGGGGCTGTGATCTTCTCAGCTGTGCAGATGTTAACCAAAGCCATCGTAATGTCCGCTCTCTATTCCAACAGACCTCACCATACTATAGATAAGAATTAGCTTTTGCTAGTTCTAAAGATCTGTGGAGACGTTATCTTTGTGTGTAATTTGTTGAATGTAACCTGAGTTATTAAGCAAACCTCCCTTTTCCCTGAATTCCTAAGAACATTATAGAAAAGGTAATGCCCTTCTCCCATATCTTACAGATCTCATTCTGTTCACAAAAAAATAGAAATTCAAAAAAATAAATTTTTAGGGTACCACTTTGCTCTCAAATATTTCCCTGATTTTTAGAGACTAGAACCAGTCACGAATACAAGTAAAACACATTTTTCCCCCAGTGCTGAGTCTGAGACTGTGAATTGAGACAGGGAAATGGTTTTCTTTTCTAGATGACTATTTTTCAAACTAGAAATATGTTTTGCATCAATGATGTGTTAAGGTCAAGTCAAGGAAAGAGACAATATGTCCCATGTCACAGAGACCAGGATGAGAGTGTTCTCTGGGAGCTGGCTCAGAGGCTGTTCATTTCACCCGCAAAAGGTTAGAGCAGACAGATTGTTTCTCATTTGATGTCTTAAATTAAACCGCTGACATGGCCTGCCTCAAAGTAAGACGCATTTGTTTTCGCCAAACAGACCCTAAAGAAAAATCCCTATTTGAGGGAGTTGGTCTCTCTAGCTGCTGCCTTTGAGGCTTTTCTGTTTTCAAGTCTTGCTTAGGAATTCAAACAGGTTTGCCACTACTGGGCAGCTTCTAATGTGGTCATGAGGGGGCCTGGTGGATCTGAGGCTTGCCGGTTTCTTACGGTGCTGTGGGACTGAAGCAAGACAAATGTTTTCTGAGTAAGATTGAGAAACCGTCACATACGAGATGTCCATGTGTTCAAACAGGAAACTGCTGCGGGTAGAAGGGGCTCGCCCATCTGAGATGGGTTTTACTCATCCCCTCGGTTCTGAACCTGGCTTGCCCTCCTCTATGACCGGTTCCCCCACACCTCTAAAACTACAAGAAGATCAAACGGTGTAGTGAGTGCTCAGGAGACCTCTCCAACATGGCAGGTGTCATCTTAGACATGGATCTGCATCTGAAAGAGATCCCAGATGGAGGAGTCCTGCCCCACAGATTTTAAGGAAACATAAAGAGGCTATGCCGGTCGCAAGTCTAGGTTTGGGGACCCAGTAGTAAATATCTCAGGCAAGCCCTGCTTACAGGGCACTTCTGTTGAGGGAGGACATGGGAAAAATAAGCAGACAGCTGGGAGCCTTTCCGGTGGTGTTAAGGGTTAGCGCAGGGAAATAGAACAATGGGATGGGGTGAGGGACACTGCTATAAATAGTTATCAAGGAAAACCAGCGAGAGACTGAAAATTGAACAGGTACAGTGGAAATAAGGCACAAACTAGTGGGTCACTGGTGAGAAAACGTCAATTCTAGCTCCAGGTTTTCCCTTTTCTGTATATCACATTGTGCAAACTACTGGAATTTCCTGATGCCCCATTTTCACATCTGCCAAGAAGGAATTACAAACATCCTGACCAATTCATGGGTGATGTGTGGGAATTCCCTGTGATATGTGTATGCGGTAGTGCTGGGAGCCCTAACCCCCAGGCGCTAGCTTCTTGACCTTTGCTTCCAACTCACCAGGGGCCAGCAGTGGTCTGATTTAGACATGCAAAGGCAAGGATAAAGAGTCAATTTTTTACATACTTAATCTACAGCTTCCCTGAACTTCAGACACAAACTTGGCTTCAGTTCCCAGATCAGAATCTCCCTACCTGACACGGATCTTTCCCCCACTACTGGCCAACTTGGACACACTTCCCCAGGAAGTCCTGGTGACCCGGACCCCTGGAAGCCACCACCTCTAACATCTCTGCATCATCTTTTTGTTAGGCTATGGGTCTTGCTAAGGTTTAGCAACCACAGTTTCCTCAGCTCAGCTCCCTCCCAACTTAGCAGTTCCTGTCTGCTTTGCACATGAGATTTATCTCCTCGTGCCCCTTTGTTTGATGTCCTACAGTGTTCAGAGTGTCGCCTCTTTGATATCTGAAGCTGAGGCCTCTTTTACAACCGTTAGTATCTTTGGGTCCTCTATCCTAATGACTGGGTCAGCAGATAAAGGTGTCCCACCCTTGGGATGGGTTCTGGAAGAGACCCCAAGCATGCCTGTACTGCATTTCAAGTCAGGGCATTTATTCCTCAGTCACAACAAATTCTTTCTGGTTAATTTGAGAATGTCTCTATTTGGTGTTTCTGTAATTTTATTTTGTGTTTCAGTTGAGTAAGTGTTGCTGAATATCTGTAGAATGTGTGATAATTTTTGTAAAAAAACTCAATAAAAGAAACATTACCATAGAAAAATATTTTATGTTGTGTAAAACACTTGGCTGAGGAAATGTTTTAATGTATTATATCAAAATTCCAAAGAGTCTTAGCAGTTAGAATACAGGAAAGAGCTTCATTTGGCACTGAAGGGGACCCAACTAAGCATTGCCAGGCTCCGAGAAGGGCACTAAGGGGAGGCTGGATCAGAATAACTGGTTGACTTTCAGAAGCTCCTCTTCAATAAAACCCACACTGGTCCAGCAGTTTCTGCACTATGCATTGTTCTTGTTTCCTTGAGAGGCACATTGATGAGAGAGACATCTAACCTGCCTTCCTGTGGCTTCTAGGCTAGTGAAGGACTGGGTATGAGCATCAATTGATTTGGTCATCTAAATGAGGGTTGCCATGAGCAAGGCACTGTGCAGGGTGGCAGGAATAAAGCCAAAACAGATGTGACCTCTGCCCTCAGTTCCCATAGGGGTGAGAAGGCATGCTTGCAGGTAGCCCTGAAATGATGTCAAATACGGTGAGTGGTACCTTTTTACATTCATGATTTTCTGTCGTATTTTTAACCCAGCACCTCACAGCACTCCACAGCCCTGTTTGATGGACTTCTAAAGCTATCCTGTGAGGGTAGCAAAGGTCACACCTCCCCACTGCTGTTCACGCTGCCAACTGTACTGCCTTGCCCTTCTCAGCCCTGGCTTCTCTCTCTCCAGTTGACCTTATGGGCATCTCCTGTAATAAATGCTCAACAAACATTTGCACAGGGAATGAGCTGGACATGCTGTCTGCTGGGTGAATTTTAGGCTGGGGTCCCTCTCCGTTTTAAGATTTGCTTTACCTCCTGACCTTAATCACAACTTGAGCTAGGATTAAGTTCAACTTAACAACCCCACTATGGAAAGAAGTCTAAATAGCATTCCGCTTACCTAGACGGGCAAATTTCTCTATATCCAACTACATCTCAAAGACTCAAGCCTTCCTCTTAGGTGCTGCAAACTGACCGAATCCAGATCACAGTCATCAGACACTTTCTGCGAAAACATTTGATTATGAAAGATGGAGGCATTTGCCACCAACTCCACTTGTAAATTTCTTTCTTTCTCTGTTGTTTTCTTTTTCTTCTTGCTGGCCTTCCCTTCTTCTGCCTGACTGACTGGAGACACTGAGCTGTCAGTCTCAGAGAGCCAGTGATCCATGCTGAGACTGAGTCTGAGGCTTGTGGACCGAGACTTCTCTCAGTTCAGACCAGTTCAACAACATGGAAATGAGCACTCTGGGCTCAGATCATTGGGGAAGGGGGAAGCAGCCCAGGTTAGCCCTGTTCTGAAAGGTTGACTGATAATCCCCTGACCTAAACAAATGCAACAGCCACCAAGGCCATTCTGGGAGAAGTATCACAGGGGAACCCTAGGATATTACAGTCTTAATATGTTCCAACAGGGGCTTTAAGAAAAAAGTTCTAGGACTTAAAAGTATTGCTTTTTGCTCACTTTTTTGCATAAAAATAACCTAACATTGGAGTAAAAGAAATAGGAAGTATATCAATTTTTAATAAATACAAGACACAAAATAAATTTAATAAATTATAAATGATAAAATTATTGAAAAATTAAATATTAAACATTCCCACATAAAAATGTAGAACATTTATTAATTAGGGACTTTTCCAGAGTAATCCTTGCACTTTAAGTGCTCTTAGCTTTTTAAAACATGCAGTGTGGTAGACCTGGAGAGGGGGAGGTGCTGCTGGATTTCTGTGGTTTGTCACACAAACAGGGGGAAGAGATTGTTGGTCATCTCTTCATAGAGTGATTAGTATGGAGTGGGCCCAATGTGGCTAGCGGAGAGGGGAGATAATGGGACCAGTGGTGTGACTCTCTGACTTGCATACATGCAAAAAAGGTTAAAAATTCCACATTTACTGTTCAGATTTCTAAATATAAGGAAGAGAAACCATGTTTTGATCCACCATTTTGCAGAAACCCGGAAAATCCAAACTTCTGGAGAAACCTGGAAGATTCAAACATATATGGCTGGTGGTTTTCTGTACTACGGGAAACACAGATGCTCTGAGTTTATGAGGGTATTGGTACTGCCATGCCCAGAAGATACTGTTTCCCTCTGGTTCTCCTGAGATGTGGCTCTTGTAATCTTTCTGGTCCTTATACCATAGTTATTTCTGAGCCTTGGCAGGGATGTGGATGGTACGCGAGCCGGGAACTAGGCTGGAGATTTAAAGGCACACACACGCAGACAGAGACATGGGGACATGGGTCATCCTTGAAACAAGAATGCCCCCTTTATTGTGGTCCAGGGCAGCTTATATATGGATCCTTAACTGATAGCCACGCCCCAGCCAAAACCACCAGAAACCACTCCCCTGCCATCAGGAACTCCTGAGGGTCTCATGATCAGAGCAGCTGCAAACACAGGAAAGCAAGTTGTTTTGCTCAGAGTAGCTGCAAGCATAAGAAAAACAAGTTGTTTACAAGAAATTCAGGGTCTGGGGGTCCAAAACCCCCAACAGTTTTCAAGGAAGTGTTGGGCAAATTCTTATTCTGGGACTTAGTCTGAAAAACATGAGTGTAACAGGCTTCTTTTGGACCACCAACCAGCTGCCAAATCTTGACATAGAGACTAGTTATTAATTACAAATGCTTGGCCTAGCTTGGGCTCGTTTCTTGCTAACTCTTATAACTTAACCTGTTTCTCTTCATTTACATTTTGCCTTGGGGATTTTTACCTTTCTTTCCTTCTATATGTCCTACTCCATCTTGCTGGCTGGACATTGCTTGACTGGCTATCCCAGGGCATCTCCTTCTCTGTCTCCTTCGTTCTCACCTCCTGTTTATTCTCTCTGCCCACCAACCCCACCTATCCCTCTACTGCTTAGCTGTTGGCTGTTCAGCTTTTTATTAGACCAATCCGATACCTTAGGCAGGCAAGGTTCATGCTGCTGCACCTTAGATTGCTGTAGTACCTTCTCTCTTCTAAACTTGCATGATTATTCTTGTACCCTCCTGACATCTTCCCCCTCACCCTACAGTGGAAAAACATATGGCTTAACCTATGGTTTGGGTTGTAGCCTCACTTCAGGTCCCACTTGATGTCACCACGGCTTTATGAGGTCCCTTAAGCCATTTGATGAGGCTGGTGGTAGCTGTCAAAGCGTACTTTGCAGATCTCCTGCAGGGAGGAGCCTATGGACCAGTTCCTGGTCTGACTGCAGCTAGCACAGATAGCTGATGATGCTTGCATGGCTTCAGTGTGGGTCTCAGCTGTGGAAACCATGTCACCCACTGCTACCACCACATTCCTTCAGGGAAATCAAATAAGACCCTGGTAGGCAATATCCATGCTAGAGCACCCCATAGAGTAGGGCATGGCTTTGCTAAGCCTCCCCCTATCCCATTGCCTTCATGAGTATTCATCTCTAAGAAATATCGGTTAGTGATTGCTTCTGGCTTCTGAAGAGGCAGCCAGGTGACAGTTGCTTCCAGGAAGACTGAGAAAGCAGGTGGTGAGAAGTCGCAGTGCTGAAGCTGATTCACTTGCTTTCTGGCTGGCAATTAGCACCTGTTTTCTGGTGACAGGTAGAGCCCAAACAGCCTCCACATCAGGGCCCTATTGTTAAAACCCTTCATCAGCTGTGACTGGGAATGGTAGATTGGTACAAGGGAACAAACTAGGAAAATAAACTGGAGGGCACCTTAAAGCCATAAAGATGTAGCTGTAGAGACCCCGGGACTAGAAGGTTTATTGCTAAGTGTCACAGAGAGTCTACAGCAAGAACATAAATAGCTCATTGGAGCCACAGGCAATAGAAAGCCAGAGATGAGAACTAGTAAGCCCAAGATGATGTTCTCATTTTCAACTCTACAGCACAGAAAGCCAGGGCCGACCTCAAGATTTTAACTCAGAATGGCTAGAATAGCCAAACAGGACTGCTAACCTAAGGTCAGGTCCCAGGGTAGGAAAACATGGGAACCAAATACATTGAATATGAACCTCTGAGTGGATAACCCAAGAGGCTTGAGGAAATTCCTCATGGGAGAATACCTTCACAAACTCTTGAGGTTTTGCAGCAAAGCAAATTGGAGAATTATGCCCCTCTCTGAAATACAACTCTTGGTGTGTCAACTAGGCCCCATCAGAGACAAACTATGTGGCATCTGAAGGTCAATGAAATCTAGACTCAGTGTTGGGGACAGGTGGCGCGGCATCGGCTGCCAGCTCCCACGTGGACTACTCTGCTCAGATCCATGCTCACGGGAGGGATGCAATTATTCCCTAGTTCCTCTAGGAAGAAAGAACCACAGAAGCCCTGAAATTGCTGTTCTGTGGACACGCACAACGTAAGACAAGCAGCCCAAAGGGCAGGTCACAGTGCACATTTGGTGGTCAAACACATGCGAGACAAGTCACTCCATTTGCAGCTTTGTTATGAGCTATTCCAGCTGCAGGGGGCTGCCTCGTGTGACATCACACTCTCTGCAGGGCAGCTCTTACTTGATGACTGGGGTGGGCCCCAGTGAGCATGTCAACACATGTTTACGTCATAGCACTCTCTGGGTTGTCTGCAGTTAGCTGGGTCTGCATCACAGCTCAACAGCTAGCTCTGCCTAGTCCTGCTTTCTCTGCCTTCCTTGGGACAATACTTCCTCCTCGTCTTCTTCCTATTGTTTTACAATTCTTTTATCTTTCCTTCTTTTGGTCTGTGTGTGTATGTGGTGCCTACACACATGCTTGTTTGTGGGTGCATGTGTGTGCAGGTATGTGTGAACATTCTAACACATGTGGAAAACCAACATTGATGTTCCAAATCTTCCTTGGTTGTTTTTCTACCTTATGATTTTAAGGCAGGGTCTCTCAATCAAACCCAGAACCTCTTGATATGGTTAGTCTTGATGGCCAGCTTCTTCCAGGGATCCCCTCTCTCTGCTTCCATGGCTGGGACTGTGAATGGCTCACCATGTCAGCCCAGCATTTATGTGTGTTCTGGAGATCTGAACTTTGCTCCTCTTGTTTGCATAGCACACACTGCTGAGCCATCTCCTCAGCCTTTCTTTAAGGCAAATCTCACAAACCAAAACCAATCCAAGCTTGTACCTCTAGACAACACACCCCATCTGAAGCTCTGAATAGATCTTTGGCCCCAGAATGAGGTACCAAGGAAAGGTCATAGGGGTTGTTTTCCAGTCCTTGTGGAGAATATCTTGGAAGTCACCCTGCAGGGAATGGGCTGTTCAATGCATCAGTCTTTGGTAGAGGTAATCAAAGAACCGACACCATGTTATAGAGTACAGGGTTTGAGAAGAAGCTTCTGATCAATCTCTAAGCACCCTGGGGGGGGTGTCAAGCAACTACCAGGGTTGGTTCCTTGGTGGTAAATCATTGAGCACACGGATAGGGACAGCCTGCTTGCATGGCCCATAGGCCCTAGACTTGATACGCAGAGGATGTTCAGACGATAACGTGGTAACCATTGGTGGCTATCTGCAGGTCACAGTGGTAGACCAGAAGCACAGGTGGCCATCGATTTGTCTGTCTTGCTTCCCTGCCAAAGCACTCTGTCCCTCTTGACAACAATTATGTGGTACTCCCTGTGGTTACTGCTATGTCTGCCATAGGATCCACGCATAGAAAGCAGACTTGTCAAAGGACTAAATTTAAAAAATGTCAAAGAACTGAAAAAATGAAGATTTACATCCCAGCTAGTTCTTAGACTCCCGGTCGGGAGTAAGAATGGCACTAGCAAACACCACAGAGACCAAGAGGAACCAAAGTTCCAGGAAATGCGTGTGGTTTGTTAACATTTTGAATGCCCCACCCCCCACTCACCAGTGCGTGGATTTGCTCATGCATGGAAGGCTTGGTCTCCAGCTGCCAGCGTGACTGGATCGTGAAGGGGCTGACTTAATCAATGCTCCATTGAGTTCAGAGATGAATGGGCTCTTAGGAGGTGGAGCCTACGTGGGGAAAGTAGTTGCCAGGAACACGCCTTGAAGAGTCTGCCTTGTCCTTGGCCCCGCCCTCTCTGCCTCTTTGCTTCCAAGTGCCAGGACAGAAGCAGCTTCCTCTACTACCAAGTGGTCTGCCTTGACTCAGGCCCCCCAGGGGGGTGGAGCCGGCTGACCTTGGTCTGAAACTTCGAGGCAAAAGCACGTTACCTTTTAAAATTATTTTTCTTAGCATTTTGTCACTGCAACAGAAAAACTAACACAATGAGAGGTTTTTTTGTTGTTTTGTTTTGTTTTTTATTAACTCACAAACAGACTCTTTCAGGCTTAATCCAGTGTCCCTGTTATCAAGGGCCCTGTTTGAAGGTTTTGTATGGGCTGGTAGACTTTTGATTTACAGTATGCCCCTCTGGTTATGTAGAATCCAGAGTGGGGAAGGTGACCATTTATTTTAGGATCTTATCCCTGTTTGTTTGTTTGTTAAGGAAGAAATGTTGCACGGAATGTTTTATTAGTAACAAATAGTGTAAAGGCATTGCTTGCGTTCCATGTCACACACAGGTTCTCTGGCTCACAAATGGACCCAGACTAAGTGAAGCTCTCGTCTTAAAAACTTCCTTGTGGACAAAGAGGACTTTGAGGCTAACCCTGCCATTAAATCCGCTGCCCCATGGGTAATATGCAGAACATCCTCTTTACCATTTCTCTGCCTGAATTCAAAGGAATGGGCATCACAGAGTCACCGTGTACCTACAAGTAGAGAAAACCAGACATCGAAGAATTGGCAAAGCTGTCTAAAACAGCCTGCCTAGAAGTCCCGAGCCACTGCTCTCGTCTTACCCAGAATCACACGATCACAACTAAATAAAGCTGTCTCCAGGTGGATTTGATCAATATAATCTAAGCCAAAGAAACACCTGTGTTTTGAGCGTGGCGGTTGGAAGGGGGTAGGTAGGCAACCGACACCGTCTACCTGGAAAGGACTTGGTGAGCAATTCCTCTGTGTCTGCCGAACAGGTCCTTCACTGGAGGCCTTCCTTCGAATATCGGAATAACAACCGCGTCCCTGGGTTAGCACCCTAGACATGGGCAGTTCCTGAGTCACAGTGGAGGGCAAATGGATCCTGCACTGGATGCTGCTAAGGATTTTGCTTTCACCTCAAAGGGGTTCAGAGGAATAAATGAGGAACTGTGGGGAAGTAACGCTCCTTACCAAATAATAAACGCCTATGCAAGATGTCTGTCCCTTCTGCCCACAGAGCTGATCAGGGGCAGCTGACCTTAGAACACCCTTAGTTGACTTCTTCCCGCCTTTCTCTCAACCCATCTCGTCTTATAAAACTGAGCAATTTAACTAGCGTTCCAGTGCCCTTTTTGCTGTGGTTTTGGCTGTCAGATGTTTGTGATTTGGGGCCAGCATCAGGGGCACTTTAGGTGAACGGATAGGAGGGAGAAGAGAATTGCAGCAGATGGTTGAAATTCCAGAAAACTGCCCCGGCTAAGTCAGCCTCCACAGGAAAATTGCTCTATTTCTGGGTGGGTATAAACCTGTAAGCTTTTCACCATTAGTCCCCTTGAAAGAAAAAAAAGCAGGGAATTGAAAGAGGGGCCCAAATTCGGCTTACAAACTCCATCCTAACTATCAAACAGGAGTGTGTGTGTGTGTGTGTCACATATGGCAATTTGAAACAGTTAAACATATGAAGAATGTTTTTCATTCACAGATGGCAAAAAAAGGCACTTTTTTTTTCATATAACACATTCCCAGCATTTGGAGCCAAGAGCCTCAAGGGAAGCTCACAAATCCACTCCTTGCCCTTGAAGACTTGAGTTTATGTTTGAAGGTTTGCTTCAGCTAAAAGATGAGTAAAAACGTGGTTATTTCAGACAACTCCTCATTGGCTCCACAGGTCTAGGAGCACTGGCTATTTCAACGGGCTGTATGAAAAAGTCCAATTTGTAACATTTGCTTCAGATGGGCCCACCTTTGTGAGACAGCCGAAAGAACAAAATGTATCCATTGAACTAAATATTCCCCTTGACATTTAGCTTGTGCCTAGTGCCACAGCTCTTCGTGAGGCCTCTGGGGCCACAGAGTGAGAGTGGAAACAGGTTCCTGATGAAAAATATTATGTCCCTCTCTCCAGTGAATGCAGCCTTGACCAACAGTTCCTCCCACGGCGACAGGAACAAATCAGGATAGAGTACCCAGGCAGAGCATCACTGCTCAGCACGACTTGCAAAGACAATTAGTTCACTGGGGGCTTCTGATAGTAGGAAGGAGGAGATAGTTAAATCTCGTTGTAAAATTAAGTAGCGTAACTATACATTTTGGAACCAATGCAATTATGCCTTATCATGAAGCGTTGTAAATCTTTGCAACTGTGGTGCACTATCGTCAGAAATTTACATGGAATTCTAGAACTAAAGGGGTATGAGGGTTCACATAGAGGAGCGACTTTATTCTGCGAAGACAAAAACACAGACTGGAGGTTATAGGGCAGATTGAATCCAACAGTAAGCTTCCTGACTCAAAATCTAGTACTCCTGACCGTTCATTGATTTGTGTTTTGAATAAAACTGAAGTCTACAACAGGTAAAAATAACAACTGGTCAAAGAGCCTGTCTAAGTCACCATGCACATGCCAGCAAGTCCAACAGCCAGGTTTGCCTTTGGAACCAAAGCCATGGGTAATTCTCTAGTTGTGTGCTAGGAAAAGTAGTGGTTGTGGTATAGGGAGCACCATCATGTGGAAGATGGTGTCTAAAGTCAAGAATAAATACAGGTGCCTCCCAGAACCAACACCAGATTTTGGGGAGTTCTTAGGCAAAGACTTGGGAGAATTCTGACCTCCAAAGTTCCTTCTGGGCTTTCAGGAAACCAGCACTTTGCCCCGAAGATCCCACTCTCTTTGCTTCTCTGAATTTTGAACTTCTTTCCTTAAATTATGCTTCTGTGCTGTTGGGAGCCCCCTTCTTGGACTGGAGCCTAGAAATTCTTTCTAGGCAGAAGGCTGGGGCAACTGTAGGCTCATCTTGTTCATTTCTCCGCTGTCACGCACATGGTTATATTAGGGCTCTCTTGAGAAAGAACATGTTGAAAGGAACCAGCAGGACATGTGCCTATCGACCAGAAGCTTGAGGAATCTGGCCACACGGTGGAAGATGGAAGGCCTCTAGTGTCTGTAGTGGACAAGCAGAGTCTTTGAAACATTGAGTGATGCTCACATGTGAAGGAGAAGTCTCCAAGTCCAGGTAAAGCAGATTGCTGGTTAATGTCCAAAGGTAAGATAAACCTATAATGTCCAGGCTTGAAGACAGTATGGTCAAAGTCAGGTGGGGTAGCACAGAGGTTCAGAGACTAAGACTCAGTTTCTCGCCTTTCTTATTCTCTTAACATCTTCAAGTGATTCTATAAGACCTACCCACGTTAAGGAAGGCAACCTGCTGTATTCCGCCTACCAATTGAAATGTCGATCTCATCCAGAAACACCCTGACAGACACACGCTAATGCTTGCCCAGCTAGCAAGACTGGTGGCCCAGTTAAGCTGACACATATAACCAACAAGTTTCCCCTGCTCTCTGCCATTCAATGACTGTAGATTACCATCTCAAATATTTTGTATTTTGTCCTTCTAAAAATTGTCTCCATCACTTAGTGTGAGAGAACATCGCTTGTTTTCATTTTCGTCTCTTATGTCTCTTACCACCTGGTGTGTGCATTAATTTGAAGGTTACTATCAAGTGACCTAGGGCAGTGAATGAGAGGCCTGATCTTTCAGCCTCATCCCTGGGATTTGCCATCCACCATGTGGACTCAGGCTTTTAGGGAGGTGTCCTTTCTGTGTGGTTTAATTGACTTATCTTATAATGAGCGACAATGATAATCCTGATGTACGCTTGGCTTCGTGTTCCTTTTTCTACAAAGCATTTGCTCATGTCATTTGTTCATTTTTATATTTGGTTTGTTAGCCTTTTTCTCTTCTCTAGGAGTTCTTTAAATAGAGAAATTAGTGCTGTACGGGAGCTGCAATCCTTTTCCTTCTTGTGACTTTTTTTTTCTCTCACAACTTTTGCATGGAGAGGGTGCACGTTTTTAATATACTCAAATTTATCAATCTTTTCCTTATGGATTCTGAATTTTTAGGCACAGATAGAAAGACCCTTCCAAAGCCAAGACATGAAAGAATTGTCCGTGTGTTTTCTTTATGCTTACTTCTGCGTTTAAGGCACTGATCTGGACGCACGGGGGCAAGCCCAGCTCCGATTTCCCTCCTTGCCCCATACTTCTCGGCTGTTTCGACCTCATCTAAAAGGCCGCTTTCTATCCTATCCTTCACACCAGGTGTGTTAGAGTCCTTCTCTGTGTTTCTATGTTCTTCCACGGTCTGTTTGTATGGCAGCCCCACAGAGTTTGGGTCCAGAGTTTTCATTATGTCCTAATATCTGCTAAAGATCGTCTTTCTCACCTTTGCCCTTCCCATTTGTCCTTCCAAAATTTCCAGGTTATTTTTGCCTGATTTTCTATTTCAACTCCAAAGCCAGCTTGTTTAGGTCCAGACTCTGCTTGCTGGTTCTTTCATGGGGATCGTGTTGAATTCATAACGAAGAGAGACCTGCCACATCCACTCCCTGCTTGGCCAAGAACATCTTGAGACTTCCCAGTTGCCAAAGGTCCAGGCAGGGTGAGTCGAACGATTTCTGACCACGGTCTTGTAGAATCAGCGTTGAGCTTTCTTGGACAGGTTTGGGCTATTTTCCTGGATGATGCATAATCCAGAAAGACAGCTGGAAACAGCTCAGTGTTTTTAGGTGTTTTCTTTGGAGTCTTGTCAATGGCAAGGTTAATAATGTAAAATGTTGCGTGTGTGCATGCATGTGTGTGCATGCGTGTGTGTGCACGTGCACTTGTGCGAGTGCGCATGCATACGAATAGGTTGTTCTGATTGACACCCTCATGTAGCTCAGCAAAGCCATATCATTACTTTAGATAAGAACAACCCTATGCAAAAAAAAATCTGAACTGACCAATTTTGGCAATTTTTTTCTTTCCATTTTCTGCCACTCCTCAGCATGGCACTCCCTTCCTTTCCCTGAAGCCCGCTTGAGCTACCAAGACTAACTTCATGACCTATGGCATGTTCCTTTAATCAAACCCTAGCCCTGGAAAGCAGCCCGCTGCATCAGCCATTTACACCTTAATACAAGAATCCTTCTGACAGGGAGGGTAAAGCATGTTTATTGAAAAAGCATTTTGAGCACCTGGGAGCAATTAGACCAGGCAGGGAGAGAAGCCTGCTAGGTGCCCTGAAACATTACCAGGTAGAGCTGTGACTCCAGGCCCCTAGTTTCAGGTTTAAGAAGACCCTGCAGGCCCCGGATGATGCTTTTGTCTCTTCCTTCCCTCACTCAGAGAAGAAGCCTAAGACAAGACGAGAGTGATTTTGTCATGACCACAAATGAATGGGCAGCTATCCAGAGTGTATCCATTTCCCTTATCTGCCAGGGCTTGGCAGCGAGCTCCTGGGATCAGAGTCCACAGCACATGCCAGGAATGGTGTGATTAGGAGCCCAACTATGAAGTACATTGCACACAACTCTCATACCACATGCAAAGCAATCAATCTTAACTCTGGAGCCATACCAGGGCGGCTGTGTCTCCCATTTTATTTATGGATTTGCCCTTGGACAGCATCCAATGTATTTGTTTTTGTCCTCATAAGGGTTTTGGTTATAATCCAGCCCATTTGACCCCCTTCCTGGGATATAATTGGCTCATCTCTGCCTTCCTCAATATTAGTGGACAACATCCATGCCATACTGTACGCTATAAAGCTCAAGTTATTCTGATTTAGTGATAGAATCTCTTTGGCTCCGCTTTTCAACGTTTTAAAGAGCAGGGAGAACACCATTTAGAGCCGGATTCTTTTTGGCTCCATTTGAAGAGTCTGAGTCCCCGGCTCTTCAGAGGCCACCTTCTGGGAGGCCCCCCAACACTGCTCCAAACCTCCCAAGAAACCCTTGATGTGCTCCAGGCTCCGTTCTCACCGCTCCCACCTTGGAATGGAAACTTTGTGCCTGCCTACAAATACTGCCTTGAACACTTGAAAAACCCAGTGCTCCCCTCAGGTGTAACGCGAGTCTTTGGAACAAACGTGAAAGGAATTCGTCACTGAAGTTCCTGAACGCGAGGCACCAAGAGTCAAGTGCCGCACTTCATTACTAAATGCTGCTGCCTCAGAGTGACTGCCTCAAGAACACTGCGGGGCGTGGCATGAAAGGCGCCAATTCCTTTTCCTCTCAGCTTCCCAACTTCAAGAGACCCTTCCATGAGACTTGGGATGACCGAGGGAGGTTGCAATTCTGACAGTGGGAGCTGTTCATGCCCCGTCTTACCCCTCTTTCGAGCAGCCCAGCCAGATTGGTCTCCGTCCATCTCACACTTGCACAGATCCGTCTCTGTACTTTTCGTTCTGCTTGAGTATGTGAGGACCACTAATCAGGTATGAAGTAGCTCTAGAAGTTACTTCTTATTTGGAACTGGTGGGTTTTATACTAAGCCCGAGTCTGGGCCTCACTTTTCTCTGGGGTGACATTTGCAGTGCAAGACACGGATGAGTACTGAAGGAGTGGAAGGACAGGTGGTTGATAGTCTCTCAGCCCTTGTCTCTTCCTTGATCCTTTGTGCCTCGTCAATGCCCCTCCCACCAAAGTCAACATCTCTCTCAGCTTCCTGAAGTCATGCTCAATGACACAGTTTCTTCCTTTCATATCATGGGCTATGCAGAAGCAAGGCCATCTCCACAAGCCATCGAGAGTTCTTCCTGTCTCTAGGGTCATGGGGCAGACAGCTTCACTCTGTGGGAAAAGAGTGCTCCGGGCTCAAACTTTGAAAAGAATTTTCAATTTGCTTTTGCCTCCTGCGGCCTCCGCTGGGAGTCAGAGGCACACAGCAATCTGCCGGACCTCCCACACCCTGTCTGTGCTCACAGATGCTTCCCCGCTCTCTTCCAGGTTCCCCAGCCCAGCACGTTCTCGTCTGAGGAGTTAAGGAAAGAGAAGAATACATGTTTGACCGTCTCCACTCAAATGCATGATTCCTACACCTTCTTCAAGAGACTGAAGGTCCTGAGCTCTGGGGCTTTGCTGTTTATAATTTCAGGTGTACATGCTTAGGGGTTGCAGTGTGATGATTAGATATGCATGTACATAGTTTATTGATGCTGTTAGAATGGTTAACACTTTAATCTGCTTGAATATTTGATTTATTGATGTGTAATAAATGTATTGGCTGATAAGGCACACCGTATGTTTCAAGACTGGGCATGAAGCCTAGTGATCAAGTAAGAGCAATTGGTACTTCCATCTCCTCATTATTGTTCATTTGGACTCTTCCTGGAGCTCCCCTCTTCTGCTTATTTATATAATATAGAGTATAGAAAATATAAATATGTCATTGACTGTTTGAGCTATGAACCCCCACCCTGACTGCACTGTACAAAACTAGAATGTGTTTCTTCTATGGACTGTGTTTTTGTGCTCATTATCCAATCTCCCTCCACAATTCTCCATGCAGATCAAATGTTTACTTTTCCACCTATGAGAGAGAACATGCAGTGTGTGTCTTTCTGTGTCTGACTTAGTTCACTGTTGTGGTGTATTATTTTAATTGCATAAAGATGTGTCACATTTGTTTATGCTGTGTGATATCACTTTAACTGTGTAAAAGTGTGTTCCTTTTGTTTATGCTGCATTTGATGATGTAAGTAGGTATGTTTTTTTATGTACAGATGTTTCTTGTCTGTTTCACCTTGCCTGCCTAAAGCCTCTGGTCTAATAAATACCTGAAGGACAAATAGGTAGGCGGGAGAAAGGATAAAAGAGGCTGGCAGGCAGAGAGAATAAATAGGAGGAGAAATCTAGGCTTAAGAAGAACAGAAGAACGAGAGAAGGAGGAGGAGAGAAAAAGGGAAAGGTGGGGGAAAGAAGCCAGGCAGCTGCCAGCCAACAGACACAAGAGGCAGTGAAAGTGAAGATAAACAGAAGAAAATAAGAAGCCCAGAGGCAAAGGGCAGGTAAAGAGGAACAGGTGACTTTAAGTTAAAAGAGCTAGCCAGAAATGAGCCTAAGCTAGGGCAGGCGTTTATAATTAAGAAGTCTCCATGCCATGATTTGGGAGCTGGCTGTTGGCCCAAAAGGATAAAAAGCCCGCTACAGTTCACTTCCCATAACAACCCCTCATCCCTTCCATTTTGTTGCAGATTATAGAATTTCCATCTTTTCATTCTTTTTATGTTGCAATAATATGTGTACATACCTAGATTTTCTTTGTCTCTTTATGATGTCAGCCCAGGCTTTGGGGAGACAAAAGCCAGGATCACAGTTTTACTTTGCATCCTGTAAAAGGTGTTCTTCCAACGAAATGTATCTTAAGTAGATATAAAACGAATTGAGCAATAAGTATTGTCTTACCATAAATAGTAGCTTAATAACCCCTGCCTGCTTCCTCAAGGGTGAGACACAGCAGATGTGAGTGAAGGGCCAGTGAAAAGTCTGAGTTTGGACGTGAATTTCACATAAGCCTAGTTGAAGGCATGTTGGTTTCTGTGTCTTCTGAAGCCCTGTGGTCCTCAGTAAGATCTTGCTACCATTTGATCCTCAGATACATCTTTTGAAAATAGTTTCTTTTTAATTTTTACCATTTAGCATTCAATTGTTTTATTTGCTACGAGAATGAATTTTAAAACACACATTTTTATATTCTTTTTTTCAAGGAATATGATCATTTTATACTTTTCCTTTTAATTGCAAGTCTCATATATTTTGGGGTCATAGTTCTTATTATAAATATAGTATTTATATTAATTGTACACACCAGAAATACAATAGTTGTCCAAAATACTCAAAATAACCTGTGACAAATGATATAAAAATGTTATTTTGAAATTTGTAAAGGCAGTCACCGCAAATACCAATTCTGGGCTCAGTATTCAGTGATCCAAAAGCTGTACATACGTATAAGCTTTTAGACACGTGCACACGCTCTCAAGTGGTAGCTTACTTAGGGAGCAGAAAAGAGAATCGTGACCAGAGAGAGCAGAGCCAAGTTAACATACTTAGCTTTAACAGACAGTACTGCTAAGTGCTTAGTGCTTCTCAAGCCAAGCCATGCAGACGTTACTAGCTCCATCTGCACAGAGAAGAACAAAGGCCCAGAAGGACGAGGCAGCTCACCCAAGGCTGCCTTTCTATTTATGAGCACAGCTTGACCTAGACTCCAAATGAGATGCTCTCTATAGCCCCATCTCTTCACGGTGAGCCCTCATGGCGGTCAGCTCCGTGCCCACAGCTCAGCAGTACCTCACCTCGCATTGTTTTCTTTTTATGGGCTTATAAAAATCCAGGCCAAGGGCTTATCTTGAAGGCATAAAATGGAAGACTATAGCCAACTCTACACTCTGAAGCATATTATATCCATTTCACACATTGAAACCAGACTGGCTATAAGCGATCTTGCTGAAGAGATTCTGATTGGACCGTGCAATCTTTCAAGATATGATCCAGGTCTTTAGCGAGAACTAAACTATTTTTGCAATCCATTGAGTGGTGACAGAAGTTCACTTCACACTGCCACAAATTTCCCCAGAGAGCTAACAAAAGCGTGCAGCTTGGTAACGTGTGGGAAAGTGCAATATCCTCCCCACAAAGTAGAAGTAGTGGGCCATGCTAAGAAGCCATGTGTGCACGCAAGTGGGTTGGGGCTGGGCAGGAGGGCAACCCTGGGTCCTCACACAGATGTATGGATGAGCTTAGAAATAACTAGAGAAGCTGCATTTTGGGCAGCCAGTCACAATGGATTCACTTCTGACACTCAGATTAGCAACTAGCAGTACAAATGTCTCTATCTGGGATCCAGGCATTTTAATTTTAAAATTGATTTTTTTTCTTTTTTTTCCCTTTTTTCTTTTTGCAAATGTTACTACTCATTTGTTAACACTTTCACTTCCTAGCGCCTCATTTGGTCTCTCTTAGGAAAGAGAGAAACTCCTACTTTGGTCTAATTTTCTTGAGTATTTAAGCTTTTGCTTAAAATGCTAGGTAAATATATAAGGCTTGCATAACTAATGACTTAATAACTGGCCTGGAATGTTTGTTCCTTCATTAAAACTGCATAACAGACAGACCAAAAGCTCTCAGGTGACCCAGGCACAGATCAAGCAGGGTCAGTCTTTAGCAGCTTCTCGGTTTTCTGTTTTCTAACTAATCAGTATGTGGAGTTCCTAACCTGAACGCTGAAGAGAAAGTCTTTTAAAGATGCTCATAGAAATAGAGCCAAGAACTAACCAGTCTGGTAATATATGCTTAACCAATAGCACAGCCCTGCCAAAAGCCACCGCGGGAGGAGCCTGTCCACAACACAACATTCTTTCAAAGACACAGGGAAAAAGCAAGTATTTTAAGAAAACTACAAAGTTCCAGGCAAACATTTTAGCTACTACTTTACATAAAATTCAGTTATTTTATCGCTGTTACCCCAGAGACATTTCTGGGACAGGCTCAGAATATTCCAGAAGGAAGAACATAGGCTCTCAGGTCAGGAGCCTGGGTTCCAGACCTGGACCTGCTCCTTCTTAACTAGTGCATCCTTAGGTAGTAGCTTCTTGCTTGATCTTAACCACATTTTATTTCTTAACTTTTAAAACTTAAGACAACAACGAGCTTCATGTGGCCAAGCAAGGTAATGTTTGAAAGTCTTCTCCATGCTTTGAAAGTTGGTCCAGGATAGCTCAGATCTGAAATGTTCCATGTTTACAACAGTGTTGTTTCCGTTCATCACACACTTCTGTGACATCATAGAGGATTTCAACTACATTAGGCATCAAATAAGCCTTCACTTGATCAGTCCTGTAACCACAAGCACCGCTGTGAACATTTGCTTCCTTAAGGAAAAAAAATGCATCGATTTGTAATCCAATATTTAGCCACCCACCAACTTTGTGAAGTACAGCCCACTGACTTCCTAGAATGTTTGCCTGCATTGTAAAAGGAGTTATTAACCCATGGGCTTTGAAAAAGCGAGGTCAATCTTTGCATCTTTAGCACCACAAACAGTGAAAGTTTAGTAAGTTTACTGGACCCCAGCTGTTGAACTGGATGGAATCGAAAAATACACCCTAAAGTAAAGGGGGTGAGGGGAGGAGCTGTCTAACATGATTATAACCTCCTGACCTGGGAAGATCCTACTTGGGGGGACTACCACCCACTGGGAAAGGAAGTCAGCGCTTCACATGGATCTGGATGCAGAGGCAAAGTGCAATTCTGCTCCCCCGTGATGCTGGCTGTCCACTTCTGTTTGTGTAAGCGTGTAACTAGGTGACATTAAGAGAAGAGACAACACAGGTCAGATAGATTTCGATGGATGCGCAACTCTATGGCATTTTAGTAAGAGTCTTTAAAATTATAAAATATCCCTTTAAAAATGAGACAAAGAACTTCTTTAATGTCTCTTCATTCTGAGTTCCCTAAACAAAACCTTGTTTGATTTAGTGTCTCCTTCTGTCATAGCTCAAGCATGCTTCAAAAAAGAAGTAATACATGAAAACCGGTATGTTGTGACACCTTAGTGTGGTTCACTCAGGTGTCCCCTGGTCAGAGCTACGCTCTCATGGCGCCAAACATGCGTGCTGGTTTCGGGGGTGAAAGGCGAGATGTTGGTTTTAATTCCATGTTACCATATCCTTAAACAATGCACCAAGCATGGAAATGTTGAAAATATCTTTCCTTCTGTCAGATTTCACTTTAGTCAATCCAAATTTGGCATCACTGCTCTCTGAAATATTTTTAATTGTTGAGCAGTTGGTGATTTTAATAATTTAGTGTAGAGGAAAGGAGAGAAAGAAGTCAGAACTTAAACCACAATGGCAAAAAAAAAGTTAATTTAAGTTGATGTTTGAGTTTTAAAAAAATGCAGTGATGTCACGTAATTGAGCAGGTTAATGGAGATGACAGGATTTCTCCTGATGTGCCATGGGGGTCTCTGGGGTCGGCCTTTGGCTCCTATGCCCTCAGTTAAACAAGCTTGTCAATTTTCCATCAGATTGATTTTTCTCACTGGTCTGAAGGCCTTGTCTTGTTTTGCCTTATTTCCACAAGGCTCTTAGCATTGCAGACATCTACCTTCTTCTATTCCACATTGTGAAGACTGGATTTGGTCTCTCGAGAATAATCTAGCGGGCAATGCTTGTCTGTTTGCATTTGTTAGTTTCCTCTGTTGGAATGAGGTGTCTTTGAAGGCTTCCATTTCTTGTCTTTCCACCCGATATCTGCTTAGAACAAAGGTGTGAGCTCAGGTGGGTTGCCCCTTTGAAGACAATTTGCTAAGCACCATTGCGAGGAGATGCAGCACTGACCCTCAGGAGGCAATGTACCTGCTCCTGGCATCTGCAAGGGTTCATTTTGTGAGGGAAGAAGCTGCCGCCTCCTGCCTTGCAGCTTAGTTCCTCCGTTCCCTCATGCTAGATACTGGATTTTTTTTTAGTGTTCTTTCAGCTCCAAAAATGAAAAATCTTTTCTACTCCAAAAAGAAAAAACAAAGTTCCTTAAAATGACTTTTAGTCTTATGACTTCCTTTAGAATTTTTTGGAAAGCTTTTAAGAAAAACACCACATTTTCATAAGCAGACTCAATTATAGCTTCCCTTGCTGTGCTCACACGTGCCTGGCTACTTCTTATTTAACTGGGAAGCCACAGAAATATACACAGCATGCATCTCTGTTTTCCTCAACTCTCAAATATTGTCTTCACATGCGTTATCTCTGTTGTTCCTTCATCCATCGCCATGAGTCAGGGAGACCGGGCTTGTCCACCCCACCCTCCCTGAACAGATGGTACCCATGTGTCCAGCCTGCCTAAGGCTCACACAGCAGCCAGGATAGAGTCGCATCGCACTCCAGGTCATTGAGGGTGCAGCCTATGCCCCTCCCACAGCACCCTGCAGCTGGAAAGGCCCTGTCAGACGATACACACCCCTCGCGTGCATTTCCTGGCAATATTTTTTCCTTTCAGAAAACCGGAAATATTTTCTGCCAACTCAAGACTACAATTGCTCCGTCCCATTAATATCTACCTTTACTGTGGAGAGAAGCTTCTCATCTAAGACTCCTGATAGAGAGTACAGAAAGCAAACGGACTCTGCACCGCTCCGCCTGCTAACTCAATAGTTATTTTAGTGTTACTAATACTCGGGGTTCACCTTTGGAGGAGGCAAAACAGTTGCCCATGACTGCTTTTACTTCTTTATGTAGCTTTCCCCCAGTGAAAGCGCAGAAAATCGCGACAGGATCATGAGACACTGATTGAAATTTGATAGGTGCTAGTCTTTGTAGTTTCAGATACAATTAGTAATAAAAAATGCATTGGACCCAGTGCCAGGAGGCCCTGCCCTGAGCTCTGCTCACTTGTTATTCTGCACCTAACTGTTTCTTAGGAACACAACAGTAGATTGTTACTATTCTCATTCTGCAGATTAGGAGATTGAGATTTCAATGGATGTATCATTTGTGCATGGTTCCCATCTGATTAAGGTGGGATTAGGATTTTGAGCCTGGTCAGGTTGGCCCCTCTTGGCTCATGCTCTGAGAAGCACCTTGCTTACCTGTGGAAAACTGTAGCTGAGCCAGGGAGACATTGAAAATACGCTGATAAATGTCCGATTATCAAGAACGAAGGAGTTTCTGTGCTTGGAGTTTTGCTTTTTGTTGTTGTTTGTTTGTTTGTTTGAGAACACAAAAGGACCATACAACAGTTTAAAACTCTAAAACATATAACATTGGCAATGGTTGGATTTTGGTGAGCAGCGGTAAGGTATAGAAGGAAGGACAGCATTCCTCAGACTGTTACAACTGAAGAAAACAGAAGCAACATTGGTTACTTAAGTTCCAGAACAAACTGCCCCCCCAAATTAGCTTGAAACCCAAAGTGTTTATTGTCTTGTGGTTCTGTGGATTAGGAAGCCAGGTGCAGTTAGCTGAGTGTCACTGACTCAAAGGCTTCCCCTGGGCTAAATCAAGGTTTCAGTCAGGGGTGCAGTCACCTCAAGATTTGACTCGTGAGTTTCCCCCAGAAGTCAACTCACATGGCTCAGACACACGGCTATTGTCAGGTCCCAGGTGCCTGCTGGTTGTTCACTAAGACATCAACTTCTTGTCTCTTACAACTCTTTCTGGAATCACCCATACAGCTGCTGGGTTTCATCAGACCCAAGACTTGAGAGAAGGCTTGTGGACCAGATAAGCAAGGGAGATGAGACGTAAAGAGGCTAACAGGCAAGAGACAATAAGCAGGGCACTCCAGAGCCTCTGGGAATCTAAGCCCAGAATCAGGAACACCTACCTATTAGCATAAGTCGTCTTTTAGAAGCAAGTCCAGTGACTTACATAGGTTCAGCCTGCTCACAAGGAAGGGTTGAGCACAGAGTACAAGGTCCAGGAGGCAAGATGCTTGGCAGTCATTTTAGCCCTTGCCTACCACAGTGGCCTTATAGTTGCCAATAGACCGCAAGGTCGTGATGGCAATAGTTTTAAGTATGAGTTTAGAGCCAGATGTGGTGTTCCACACCTTTAATCCCACTACTTGGGAGGCAGAGGCAGGCAGATCTCTGTGAGTTCAAGGCTAGCCTTGTCTACATAGTGAGTTCTAGGACGGCCAGGGCTGTGTAGAGAGCACCCCCGTCTCAAAAAAATAAATATGAATGGGAGGATTGCTAGAACATGGCTCTGTAGTTCTGCTCTTGTAGAAGACCTGGGTTCAGTTATTAGCACCTACATATTGGCTCCGAACCAACAAAACACTTGTACCCACAAAAGTAAATACATCTTTTAAAAAATAAGATAAAATGTAAGTTTGAAATGAAAAAGTGTGAAGGCTACAAAAAAGGAAATTTGCAATAAACTACACTCTCGCATGAAGCAATAGTTTTTAGAAAGCTCTAATACCATAGTCATGTCTGGGAATGGAGCATGTCAGAAGTGGCTTCCACTTTAGCTAGTAAAAATCTAGCACCCGTAGGCATTACACACCATGGTAGGCTCTTGGAATATAGTTCTGTTTTAACTCTATTTCGTAATGGCATTCAACATATCATAGCCTTGTGATATTTTTAAAGCTTTTGTAATAGTGTAAGAATGTAAGGCTGCAAATCTCCATGCCCTCCTGTGTGTAGTGCCTAGCATGGACAGAGGAAGGGCCAGGGTTCAGGACAAAGCAGCCTATTGTATACCACACAGGAAGTGCTAGGACAAGACAGAGCAGCTCTCAGATGGAAATCTTACAGCACCCCTACCAAGCACAAGCTGCTCCAAGCAAAGCCCCTGTTAGTATGGGAATCCTAACACACTACTGCTTTCATTCAGCGAAACTCAGAACCTTTTGCTTAATAAGAACCACAGTTTGTTTTTGTTTTTTTTGTGTGTGTTTTTTTTGAAGCAAACTCTAGTTTATGAAGAAACAATTTAAGGTATATTCAAACACTTAAAGGAGGAAGATGTTCAGAAAAAGGCAATATCTACCCAAGGCAAGGAAGCAAGTTTCTCAAGAAAGTTGCCAACAATTGGATGTCTTAACAATAGCAATATATACAATTTTGATAGCCTTTGAGTTACATTGTTCAGAGGTTTTCAGATAATATAACTGAATAAAAACCATAATTTTGCAATGATAGAATTCATGGTAAATATATTACTAATATAGACATTTTCTACTTATTTTTACTCAAGGTAGATTATTACTTTAAAAAATAAAATTTCAATTTGAAGTGTTTGAATGGAATTAGCTGACAATGGGTATAATGCTTCTCTTAGATGTCACAGACTATCAAACAAAAGCCCCATGTTAGGCATAGTTTCCTGTCTTGAAGTTGTTGGCCAGGAAAGAGAATGTCCCATAGATCATCACTCAAAATAGAGGCTATTGCCATTATTCTTGTTTACCCATCAGAACTTGAAAAGAAGGCCCTATCACTGAAGACCACATCTACTTGAATTGTACAAGAAAAAAAATCAAGCTGCTCCCAAGCTGGAAACTTCCTCCCTACCAGTTATCTTTTGTAGGATTATTAGGGACATCAGGTTGCTTGGGAGAAAAGACATCAGCTGAAAGCTATGTTAATAATCAGCCTAGCAAGATTTGCCCATTGCTGCTATTGTGGCATGAACACAATGGGAATAACCAACTACTCTATGTTTGGATTTAAGGTCTGCTCCCCCCAAAAGAGCTCAGGCCTGCTACTGTATGCTAGCTCAATAATTTATGACCGCATTGGCCCTGGGCCTTAGGAAAGAACCTACTTCTGTTCGCAAAGAATAAATGAGCATAGTACCAAACTGCCCTCTAAATATTTATCTTTGCACTGGTAGGTTAGTGCGGCTCTCAGTCATCATCAGAGGGGCTTCTTTCACAGTGATTGTGGTTGGTACAGATACTCAGAACGCGTAGACAATGAGGATGTGGAGTGCTCAGCTTCAAATGGGCCATATATGTCATGTTCTCTGTTGCCAAAGCTCAGGGGTTATCATAGGAGAAGGTGCAGAAAGGTCGTCAGAGCCAGTGTGTGCAGAGAACTGCTACCAGGCAGTATTTTCCAGATCTAAGACCACAACGGCTGTGGCTGGGCGTACAAGATCTGTACAAGATCAAGCTGGGAAAAATTCCAGCCTGGCTGAAGCAGTTGAAGAGATACCAACGGTTGGTGGCTCCTGGGAGGGGAGAGTCAGTTCTCTTTAAGGATATGACCCCGGTAGGTTGGCCACACTTCTGTGAATGAGCCTACTCCCGTGCACATACTGACAGTGCTGAATGATTAGTGAGTTAAAAACAAAATAATACATTAAATTAGGAGGAAGAAATACATGCTGGGATAAGTTGGAGGAGAGTGGAAGCAGATTTGATCAAAGCACGTTGTACAGTTGTATGAAATTATCAAACAATAAATTATAGAAAATAAAGTTTTCATTTAAAGCAATTTTTAGATAATTTAATCCCACTAAATCTTATACTACATATTATTACAATGGTAATGATTTATTTATCAGAGCTCTATGCCCTAATGGTGATTTACTTCTTTCAAACAGTACTCAAGAATCAAAATAATTAGGACAGCAAAGTTTGTTGAAATGAGATTTTACGTAAATCCAGATAATTAAGATGACTCAGTAGTTTTCCCAAAATCTCCAGACAGTTGCTTCATTTATCCTCTTGGGGTGTATGTGAAAAGTGAATTCTCATGGGACCTATGGAAGAGTCCCCAGCGTCTCTGAGAAGCTGTGAGTACCTCATACTTTGGTATAGAATCAAGTTCATTACTTAAGAAACAATGAAAATACAGCAATTGTCAGACAATTAAATGCCCATCCTGTCAAGACCCACTGTGATAAACGTTAACACATGAGAAGCTACAGTGCATTACAACTTTTGAGAGAAATATATGTCTACATCTGTGCACAGTCAAGCTTTGGGGGGGATATTACCAGAGCCGGGGAAATAATATCACTCTGTGACCTAAATGTGACTCGGATTCTTCCATGCTGCTCATTTATTTAGTATTCCACCAAGTTGTTCTTTGTTTCCTGCCCAAGACCCTTGTGTTGTTTGTCATGAATGGGGTCATGACTTCCCTAGTGAAGCAGAAGCCCTCACGAAATGCTGGTGACTATACTCATTCATTCCATAACTCCAAAGAACCTTCTAGAGGCCTGGCCTGGTGTCTTGATCATGTTCCTGTCTGATCTGTCTTCATGCCCTTCCTCATCCAGCTTGACTTGCAAATGCTGGTGGGTGATGCTGTCTTAGAATCAGTCTTCTGAGATGCTGCTGTTTCTTAAGGTGCCAGTCGAAGCTGGTGCGAGCGAATCTCTGAGGATGTGCACGACTGTGTCTGAAATCTGCACTGAGCTCCAGCAGGTCATAATCGTATCTTAGACTCGCAAAGCCCGTTGCACTTTTCTAATCTCTGACCGTTTGTAAATTTTATTTTCATTGACATGCAAGGCCAGGGTTAGTGTAGCGATATTTTAAATGAAGGAAGGGACATTTCTTATCAATGCTTTGTGCAATTTGGCAACAAGACAGTAATACATTATCTGTGCCGAGGAAGCTAGTGAAAATGAGTTTTCAGTACGCTCCTCTGTCTTCATCGTAGCTGAACTAATGTGCAGCGGCCTGAGCCACCTGGTGTGTGTATCCCAAAGAAACTCCACACTTCACATCTTCCTTAACAGTCCCGTGTCCCAGTGAGGCTGTTTTTCTCTTGCTCCTGACCCATCTTCCTGATCTTCACTTAACTCTGGACCATCAAAGCTTCCACCTTGCTGCCCGGAGGTGCCGGATTCCAGTAACTCAGGGCTTTCACTCCTCTCCCCAGAGCGCTCTCTTAGTTCTTCCCTTTAATTGACACCTGGGTCTTCCCCAATGACTTTAAATCCCCAGCAGCCCTTTCAAGCCCGACTGTTTATTCTCTGTAGTCCAGCATGCCCTATGGCTGGCAGGAGGGGTCAGACTCCTCTTTGCTTCCTGCTGCTACGCCTTGATTGTAACCACCCCACTTTCCTTCTCTAGGAGTCCCCTCCATTGTGAAGGAAACCCCTGCCCATTTCGCACTGCGCTCTCTCCTGACCTGCGGGATCCCGCATGTCGCGTCTCTATGATTGTTTTCTTATCCAGAGTAGACTCCTTGACTTGTCTCTTCAAAAGTGTATTCTTTTGAAGTGCCCTTGACTCTAACAGCCATATGTTCTTCTTTATGATGCTGCTCACAACCCTCTGAGCCCATAGACACTGTTTGGCACAGAAATTCCACATCTATCGTCATCAATACTGTTAAGTACTGTGGCTACTTCTTCTGCTAGGGCCACTAAACTGCTCCTACAACGGATTGCCCCCGTCATCCACCATTACTCAGATCAAATTCCATGACAGTTTTAAGCATTTCATATGTTGACTTTTCTGATCTTCACAGCCCTGCAAAGTAGATCCCACTGCAATCTCCATATTGAAAATCGCATCTGGGATTCAGAAACACTATTAGTACACACTCATATGAGTTTTAGAAACATTCCCAACCACATGGCAATTGCCCTATGGGAGCCTGTGCCTTATCCATCTTTGCCCCCTTGATCCTAGAACTATGGCTCACACACCATAGCTTGCTTAGTTGTCATCGATGAAGGGGACTGACCTGTTTTATTCAATATATTTCTTTTATGTACCAAGATTGCACCCAACACTAGAGATACAATGATAAAGCAAATAATTGACTCTGCAAAATTTATGCTAACACAATGAAGAGAGATAATTACACATTCAGTTACAACCAGGCGTGCTTATATTTTGGGGACCAGGACAAGAGTACAAATAGAGGCCCACATACCATATGCCTAAATGCTTAAAGCTAATAAACTGTCAAACAAAATATGTTCTGTTTTCCTTCCTTGACAATCATATTTCATAGAGACAAAAATTGAAAAATGTGAGTAAAATTTTGGCCTTTCTATGACTTTAAGTTGGCAAAACGACAAAAATGACTGAATTAATTGTTATTACATATGTCTGGGTATTCTGCTGAAAGAGCTGGGGATGAGTAATAAAATAAAGGCATGCATAATTCATAAAGTATCAGATTCCATGATGCTTTCCCTCTAACGCAACCACTAGTTTAATATAACTAGATGTTCCTACAATGGATATTTTACTGAGCTTGCTATCTCAAGGGTTAAAATAGGAAGATAAAGATATACTTAGATGTTGCCAATTTTTGAATTTATTTTCATGAGAATGGAAATGAAAGCTCAAAATTAAAAAAATAGATTAAATTGGTATTTTCAAAAAACACTTGTTTTTTTAGTAGAAAGTAAAATTTAAGAGATGGGGAAAGAGGACAATGTTGTCAAATGATATAGTATTTCCATTTTGTGCAGTGAAAAGTCCCTAGAGACCTGTTGCACAACTAGGTCCATTTAGCTAATGCTACTATAGTGCCCAGTTATACACACTTACGAATTATTAAGATGTAGATTTTATGGTACTGTCATCACAATAGCAGATACTTGAGCAGAGAAGATCGGTGTTTGCGGTGCAAACCTGAGGACCTGAGTTCGCATCCCTAATACCTATGCAAAAGCTGGAGACAGGAAGATCACGGGAGCTCATTCTACAGCCAACCTAGTTGAATCAGTGACTCCAAGGTTTGCTGAGAGTCCCTGTCTTGAGGAATAAGTTGGAGAGTGATTGAGGGCCAGACTCATCATCGACTTCCAGCTCTATATGCGTGTGCGCACGCATATACGTGCACCCACATGCACACACCCACAAAACACAACACATATATCACACATGCACAAAAACAAGTTAAAATTTTTAAATATCAAAAATGTAAAGAAAAAATATGGACACAAAACCTAGATCCATTTTTTGTCGGTGAAGCATTCATCACATATTTTATCATATAAACTGTTGCGCATCTAGTGCCGAAATCCTGTATAGCTGTCTGTGAAGGATAGCACCAAGCATGCAGGTAGTGCACCGACACATTGAATACATACGTTTCAGGCAGTACCCATGAGCAACTGTGCTTTGTGTCATGACTGCCATGCTCATGTGGGGGTGCTTTTGGAGTCCCCCACTGGAGAAAGAAAAGCAGCAATAAACGGACAACTTGGCACCACTACGATATGGTGTTTTGATATCCATTGCATTCATGCTTTGTGAGAGGAAGAATTTGACAAGCTAATTAATTTGTCTTTCTCTGCCTAAGTGGTTCTGCTGATGAAATTCTCCCTGTTCTAAGTGGAGTCTGCCTCCTGCATCTCCCATCACAGAGAACGATACTTCCTAGACCCTCAGGGCATTTGGATGCGGTCGTCATTTCTTAAATTTACTGTAGGAACTACAAGAAGTGTAACAAGTGTTTCCTTGAGATTGAAACATGCCTTTCAGGAGAGGGGGGTTTAGTCACATGCTAACATTGACATGGGACGGTAAGAAGAGAGGACACATGGGTAGGGTTAGACAGAGGAATTGATACAATTATATTTTAATTAAAAATAATTCAGGTAAATAAAACATGCAAAGGAGTCTACCTAAACGTTGGGTAAGTGAGCGATAGCCCTCTCTGGCTTTCCCATCTCTTTACGGAGCTCCTTCTCCGTGGGGTCTCCCTCACTGGTTTTCAAAGTTTCTCAATGACTGCCTCTCTTGCTAAGGTCATATGCTCCTTTCTGTTTCTTTCCCTTCCCTTTGCTCTTTCTCTGCTGTGTAATTTCTGGTGCACAGTTTGTTCTTCAACTGTGATCTGCTCTCTTATAAGTAGTGGAATAAATTCCTCTCCCCTGGGAGTAGGAGACCTGAGCAGAATTATCCCTAAATTAATTTAAGTTTCATTGCCCCTTCTGGATCCAGAAGATCTGTCCTCCTAGAAGATCAGCTCTAATTCAAGACTTAAGTAGGCAACATATTTTGGGACAAATATTGTGGATGTTAGCATCTCCACAACATCCATTATGAATGTAACACAATTATGAATTTGTTTAGTCCAATATAAAAACTCTTTCCTTCAGTTAGCTAATTCCACTCTATCAACCAAATCCTCCATTACTTTTGGTCTTATTGTAGTCTGATTTTTCTAGAGTAATAATAATATTTAGAAACAATTCAACCAGGAATAATAGCACATGTCAATAATCTTGCTACTCATGAAGTCTAGGAAGGAGAATCAGGAGTGAGTTCAAGGCCAGGCACAGACACTTAGTGAATCCAAAGCTAGATTGGGCAACATGAAACCCTATCTCACAAAACCAAGGGGTAGGAAAGGTGGTTAAGTGTTAGATCTTTAATAAGCCTTTATATCACATGTAACATGTTCTTTAAAGTCGGGTGTTATATAAAGAACCCCACTTTAGATGCTAGTGACCTTTCCTGAAAGCAATTAGGGACTGTTGGAAACACCTCCCAAGGAAGGCAAGAAAATGAAAATCCTTACAGAAGATAAGGGAAGTTAATTTCCATAGACACTTTTCAAACTTAAATAGTTGAGACATCTTACATTTTTCTCATAATTCTAAAAATAATTAGATCACAATGTGGATTAATTTCTTGTCACATTTAATTTTTTAGATAAAAGCTGTTGTTCAGTTATAAGCACACACAAACACACACAGAGACACACACAAATACACTGACACACAAACATACACACACAGACCCCCCACAGACCCACCCCCCACAGACACACACACACACACGCTCAAAGTGAAACTCTTCAGTGTTACTTCCCCCCTTTTTTTTGCACTACTTTTTAGAGAGGTGAGGATTAGGCCCTCCAGAATTAGGAATACAGAACAACATGGGGTTTCTAGATTTGTTTCTAATGAGACTAAGGTCACAATATAATTACATGGTTAAGAAAGAAATCCTTACATTAACCTCTGAGGTAATGGGTCAGACTGTCAAAAGAAGTATCATCTTCAAAATCCTAAAGCAGAAAAAGTTATACATATTATATCCTACCTGGGCTATTGCTTCAGGAAACTTTGATTGCCTGGATCTTTGACTTCACGGCCAGAAAGATCTAGGATTCTGATCCCAGATCCATCATTCATTCATTCATTCTCCAGGTGACGTCAAGCAAGTGCCTTCTGCCCTCTGACCCTAGTCTTTCATCTGTCATCAGAGACTGTTGCGTTAAGAGAAGCGACAGCTCACAGGAAGTCATCTAACTCACTCTGCACTTCCGATTTAAGCAAGCAGGGACTAATCTTGCCTTTTTCCAGGAACTAGGTGAGCTAGCTACTCACCAGCTAGCCACTCTTCTATTTTGGAACCTCTCCCAAGACTACAGCCTGGGGTCAGGGTGTCAGTAGGGAGCATGCTGGAGGGACCTGCTGCTGGGAATGCTAGAGGAGAACATAATTACCAGTTTGAATTAATCAGGGAACAGCTGGAGAGGCCAGCCCCAAGCGGGTGGGTCGCATCTTCTCAGGATAGCCAGCCTCAATCATGTTCTAAATACTCCCCAGACAGCTGAAGTGGAGGCGATCTTGTGCTGGATCCAGAAATCTATATCCCTTGAGCACAAATAGAGAAAAGGATCTCCCCCAAACCCACATTTACCACTTTCTCTGCCTCCCTTCTTCTGATCCACTTTTTTCCCCCATTCTACCTCTTGGTCTGACCATGAGACATTGTCCGCCCAAGCAAGGTGGGAGAGCTCAGGCTTTAGTACCAGGCTTCTTGGGTTAGACTCCAATCTCTGCCATTGAATAGCATCTGGCCAGCTATTCAGTCTTTGATTCTCCGTGTACTCACCATAAGAAGGCATAAAATGATATTATTTATCTAATTAGTAAGCATTGAAGATAAAGTTGAGTAATAGACTTCTCAATAAACCTTCAAGAAAGTGTTATCTTCTTAAACGTGGGGAGCATTTCAGGCAGGGTGCTAAAAATAGAGGAATCAGCCAGGAATGATGGTCCTCCAGGAAGAGGGAACAGACACTGATTCCAGAGTGATGAGGTGGTGGGAAACAAGGGGATTAATTTGCTTCTAGGAGAACGTAAAGCAAATGGCCTGCAAAGGTTGCTCAGAGGCTGACATTAAATGAAACTATGATAGTTTCTGCCTGTCCACACATTTACCGGGTCTCCTGCTGAGCCCTGCTAAGTCTAAGTTCAGGACAAAGGCTGCGGTTCTCTGTCATCAGAAATCAAGCACCAAACCCTGTCCAAAGGAAGCCAGTTGCCAACAATCTGCGTCCTTCCACCCTCTGCCCTTAGTCCTACTCTGGAACGATCAGACGATGAATTAACCCTTGAGGGATTCCTGTGCCATGTGGACATGACAGGACACACACACACACACACACACACACACATATGTAGTGGAAGGTCCTTTGGAGGGGAACACAGCTATGTATCATCACAAAATATGCTTCTACATTGGAGAATGTTCTTCTTGGAGTACCATAGTTCAAGGATGATTTTTTTGATAGCAGATTAAGACTATGGTAGGTTTTAGCATGAATATTAGCCTACATGAGGTAAGCCAGACGATGGGTGGATTTGTCCCTTGATGACCAAGATAGGTGATTTCAGCACTAGCCTCTTTTACTACATACTTTATCCAAAGGCTTTGCTTTCTCATGTTTATAATTCTGTTTCCACAGCAGCATTCCCCAGGCTAGCCCACTTGCACCAGTTCTAGCCTGTACTCCATGACTCAATGGATCCACTCACTGTTCCCTGTCCTGCTGGATCTTGCACATCTTCCTGAGGGGCCTTCTATCCACATCACCTCAGTGGTCCTTTGACTCTCTTTTTACTTTCACAACACTAACACTCTTTCCCAAAAGCAAACTGGCTGTTGCATCTTCTATGACATCTACTTACCTGGCTCACTCACCAGAATGGGCTGAATGAGTCCAGGGACATCCTTGTACACCCTATGCCCAACACATCCTGAGCGCTCAATGAATTCTTGTAAAATTTGTTGAGTCTCAATACCCCTGCACTTCTGATACACTGAGAGCAAGAGACTTTCCTTTTCAAAGAAGTCAACAGTAATTTCGGAAGAAAATAGCACTTCTATTTTGTGTGCTCCTTATTAAATATTGGCTTCCAAATCTTCAAGTCTTTGTAGGGTGTTCTAATCCAAAACCCTATCCTTACTCTATCTAGCTTTGAACATGTACTTGGTACTTTGTAAAAGTTAATAATAATACATTTATATTACATGTATTTGGAGAGAGAGAGAGAGAGAGAGAGAGAGAGAGAGAGAGAGGAGCTCCACGAATATTTATAATATTTGACTCACTCCGGAATGATTCTCAGATTTTGTTGGGTCAGCCATCTGGCCCCTGTACTACAGGCTGTCTGGTGTCTGACTGCAATATCTCCCAACCTTCTTTCCCCTTATTTAATTGGGTGACAGCTTTGCTTTGGTGGTCAAATCCAGCCCCCAGCCTGCTTGACCCTTTCTCTCATGGAAGCCAATCCTGAAATGGTTACATTGGGCATTGCCAAGGGGAGTGGTTGCGTACCAGAGGTGGAGGGTAGAGAGGGGAGAAAGAGGAAAAGGGGGAGATCCCAGCTGTATGACTGTCAGGGGCTTTTGGTGGGGGAAGCTGACGGAGTCAGGAGGTGAGAGGAGGACCAGCTGCTTCGCAGCTATTTATAAGGCTGTCATATGGGGAAGTGTGTCTGGCCGGCAGAAGCAAAGGGGGGTGGCGGACTAAACTGGCTCCTTATTTAGCTTGATGACACACACGCAGCCAAACTGTGAGAACCCACTCTGTGTAGAGACACCTGGTCAAATCTGCCTCCGCCAGACTGGAAAGAACATTGACATTTCTCAATGAATTGAAAAATGGCACTGCAAATGGATTTGCAGCAAGAACAACCAGGTTTCCCTGTCGTCTTCCCCACCCCTGCTCAGTCTCTTGGACCTCCCCACATCACATAGGCTGGCATCACCCCAGGCCCTGCACGCCGGTGGCCAAGTAGACTTGATGTGGGAAGAACAGGCCTGGAGGTTGTCTTCTCAAACTGGGCAGGAGCAGTCAACAGCTGCAAATTTTTATGGAATCAGCTAAACAGCAAGAAACAGTATCCGATGGTCTCCTGCAGTAGAGAAAGGTTAATAGCATGGGGCATTTGGGGTCTGTTTGGGGACCAATAATATTTAATGTGTTTATTATTGATTTGGAGAAACCGGTGGATACTAAGTTAGTGAAGGCTGTCGAGGGCACTAAGTTATTTCACTTAGTAAACACCACAGAGATTTGTGGAGAATTCAAGATGGATTTTCCAGTGAGTTGAAGAAATTAGAAGTGAAAATGTCTTGTAAGAAGATGTACACCGTCCCAGCAGGCCAGCGTAGAACTGTTGCCGACAGTGGGAAATATTTCCTAGCGTTTAATTCAACCTCAATTTTTAAATGCCTTGAATGTGCTCACCTTCCCCTGGGAATAGGGATGTTCTGGCTCATACCTAATCCCTGTCTCAAGTTTTTCTCTTTCAATGCCTCCCATTACACCTCACAGTTATGCCATGGGGATAAGTGTGTGTGTGTGGTGTGTGTGTGGTGTGGTGTGTAACGTTGTGTGTCTGTGTGTGGTGTGTGTGTGTGGTATGGTGTGTGACCTGGTGTGTCTCTGTGTGTGTGATGTGTGTGTCTGTGTGTGTGTGTGTGCTGTGTGCTACTTTCCTTTCAACACAATGAAGTCAGACAATTTTTTTAACATCCTCCTAGCCAGTCCTTCTCTGAAGCAATAATTAAATCTTTTCTTAGATTTCTTCATCATTATAGATCGTTTCTCATCCCTAGATCCTAGTGGGTGTTTCATTTCTTAAATCTCCTTTCAGGTTTCATCAATCAACCGATTTCCAGTCCTGGCAGATTGCCCTTGCAAGGTTCATCTCTGATTCCGGAGGGAAGCGGGAGGAATAGTAGGACCATGTTATGCAAATATATACTCATACAAAGAGTTCTTTGTATGTTTGGCCAACCCAATGGCCCACGGTTGAAGACCAAATGGTTGTTTTCCTAGTGAATGTAATGAAGATGCGTTTCTCACTTGTGGACCAAGCTCACGGTCAGCACCCAAACTCCCACGTCTATTTATATTTCAGCTTACTATCCTCCAGCAAACTCATTTGTTCTTGTGGTCCCCAGTAAAGAGAGTTCTAGGTTTTGTGGAATGTTCTGTGTTTAAATAGTCTTGAACATGCCTGAGGATGAAGTGGCTTCATAAGAGGTAATTCTCTTTGAATAAGCATAAAATAAAATAGGTAATTGAGATTTCCTGTCCAAAGTTTTTTTTGACTGAAACAGGAACAAGAAAAAATACTTTGAGAATGACATGTTTGATGTTTGTCTGAGATTAATAGAGAAGGACCCCAGATGTGTTACTCAATCTCTAGTCCTTTCATCTCCTTGTTGCCACTACCTTCTCATGTGTATTCCCTCAGCCATTGTGTGTAAACCTTTGACCTCCTACAGAGTCCCTGCAAGGACAGAAGGAGACAACGAAGGGAATAAATGTCCCCGTCCAACAGTACAGTCCATTAGCAGGAGCTTTGTAATACATCCGTTCTAGCAGGCTAGCCTTTTATTTAGACATCTCCCTGCATTGCCTGTCCTTAATTGCAAGGAAGTCTGCTTCTCCTCACCCAAAATAGCAGGCTTGAGGAATCATAGAACCATAGATCCATAGGAACCATGCAAGCTGCTTAGATTAACTCCTTCATTTCTGGTCATGGAACAGAGATACACAGGGTTTAAGTTCTTTGTCTGAATGCATAAAACATCTCATCCTTGAGTGGGAAGATCAAGGAGGATACTTAGCAAGTACAAAATAAGGAACGGTCACTCTTTTCATCATTGATAGGGAGTGGAACCTCTCAGTTTGTTAGCAAAAGTAATGTCTCCTCTCCCTGGACTGTGACTCCTCATCCCATGTGTAAGTTTAGGAGAGGACATGGTGTTTAGGAGAGATTTGGGGGGACAAATAGGATTTTTGGCCATCCAGTTAGCACAGAGATTCACTGTGTGACCAACAATGATAACCAGATGGTTCTTATAACAAAAAATGAATAGCATTCAAAAGTCCTTGTCAAGAGCACACTTATTTATGTATTGGCGCAAGAAAATGAATCGTCTCTTATCTTTTCGAGTCTTTTTAACCTACATTTTGAATCTCTGTAGGACACTGTGATGTGTAGTGTAGGATGCCCCCTACATGGAGAGGGGTATTTGTTCTCCAATTTCTAGGAGCTGGAGTGGAGGTGGTGACTGATAACTGTCATTCGCCGACTCTCTAGAAAGAAGGCTGAGACGGGACAGGATTGCATTCTCCTAAGCCACACCCACTCCTGGAAGCAGGCATTGGCTGACCAGTTCATCCCCAACTGGTTTTATCCTGAGATCATGCCTGGGTAAGCTTCCTAGCCTTCTCGGAGACAGCTTCCCAGGGGCTCTGCCTTAAGATAGAAATACAGAAGAGGCATTTTTACAAGAGCAGAGGGAGGGAGGCTCAGAGAAAACCCGTTTCCTAGCACGGGCCACATTTTAACCTTTAATTATGACTCACTTCCCCCAGTCAGAATCCACCTGATTAGCCCAAAGACATGCCCAAAATTTATGTGTCCAAGGTACCCCCTGGAGATGCTACCCCAAATCATTAAGTCTCTGGTGGGGTCCAGGCAGGAGAGTTTCAAAACTTCTCAGGGGATGTCGAAGCACGTCCTGTCTGGAATCCTGGGGGAAAGAGTCTAATCTTTCTCGAGTCCCTGTTTTATCTCTCTCCCTCAGACAAGGCCAAGAATATATGTGGGAGTGCACCAAAACTGTTGAATGAGAGAGAAGCAGTTTTCTGCGGTCATAGGACTAGCTCACAACGGAGCCCTAGAACTCTGGTCCCTATGCTCTTGACACTGGCATTGCTGGCGTCTTAAAGGCACACACGCAAGGAAACAAAAGCAACTGTCTTAGCAATCTCTTAATGATCACTCCATCGGCAATTGTTTATTTGACCTCTTAAAATTCCTCTCCGCGAGGGCAACAAAAACAAAACCACCACAACCTGCTCACGGATGGGCTCTCTTAATAACTGCACCACCAAAGTCTAAGCGCACACTCTCCCCTGCCATCCTCCACTTCAGAGTCCTCAGTGGGGTGGGGGAAGATGATGGATTCGCATATTAGGCTCTGGTTGTAATGAACACATCCATTATAAAAGCAATAGTAACTGCAACGGGAATTAGAAGCTTGGTGAAAGCATCCCCAGTGCCTTGTAAACACCTCAGCCTTCTGGCAGCCCCCCTGTGGGCCTATTTACTGCCTCTGCGATGCAAGGTAGCTACTGTCTAATTATACACAACTGGCTTGGTTAATCCTGTACAAGAATAATTAAAAACAATTCATATTTTTTTCTTTTACTCTCTTTATTAACTTTAAACTTTTAAAAGCTTCAGAGGTCCCTACAGAATCAAAAGCTTTATTAAAATATCAAGATGTGTGAGCCTTTTTAAGTGCATATTATTACATTTGTTTTTGTTAACATGACAAGGCCCAGAAGAAGCTCAGCAGAGCTGGGCAGATCAAAACAAAGGCGTTGTAAGAGAATCTGGATCGCCTGCGCAATGTCACCCAGGGTTGTAAAGAAAACAGCGGGCTCCAGGGAGCCTCCCTCGGCAGCGGCCCAGATGGGAAGGGCAGCGGCAAGGGAGGTAGAAGGCAGCTGGGGGATTCACTCAACCTTGACTGCTTGGAGCCTGTGGCCTTCCAGCTGTCCTCGGGGAGGTCCACCTGGGCTCTGGGGTTTGGGGTTACCTTGGTTACGTGGCTTGTGGAGCCTGGTGTAAGACACTATCAGGATGCCCGGATGCTGGGATGCGGGGAGCAGGAAAGAGGGGGCCTTCTTCCAGGCCTCGGGTTTCTGGGAGACGCAGAGAAAATCACGCAAAGGAGAAAGGCTGAGATACAATCGTAAATCTCACTTACATAAAAGCCATGCGTGTATTCTGAGGACTTAGATGGAAGGGACATTCTCATCCTGCCACAGACCACACACGTGTCCGAGAAGGCCCAGCCGCTGTGGGTCTCTGGCTACTTCTTCTGCTTTAAGCCTCCCTATGCTTTTTGAATTTTTTTTTGCTTCATTGCCCCTCTCTCTAAACTTGGACGTTGGGACCGAGTTGGGTGCATGGTTTGTCTAGGCTGCTGACTTCCCTGAGTGAGGGCTAAAGGCCCTTAGGGCATCCCAGGTAAAATATCTTACTAAATCCCGAAGTGGTCCTTTCTAGTCCCCTAGTCAAGACAGGGACCCACACGTTCTACGGAGCATCAAGCCAATAAAGTCAAGGTTGAAAACAGGAGAAGGAGTAGATTCCCTTGCTTGCCCATTCTGACTAATGAGCACTAAGTAATTTTAATTGGTCTCAAGAAGCTAAGGAGAGTGTAAATCCATGTAGGCCACACAAAGGCAATTACTATGAGGAGCAAAAAGCTCCATGTTGGGCGCCGCTGGGGTCAAGCATTAAGGCTAGGTGCTTTACAAATTTGTAATCTCTTACTTGAGCTGGGGAACTATCTGTTACTCTAATTCAAGTCCCTGGCACAGGGACCACATTTAGTACGTCCTTATTAAACGGATTAGCTCGTTTATAATCCCCATAGTAACCTCATGTGAACATTAAAATTCCCGTTTAGCAAATATAAAATATGAAAAGTGAAAACCTTCCCCGGGTTCTCTCTTCAAGCGTTTTCCCCCTGCCTTGAGGGGACCACACTGTCCTAAGCTCTGTATGACTGCCCCCCAACCCCTTCACCCCTTTCCTGGTTGCTCCTTTTCTCTCCTTTTAGAGAGAGTACCAATCTCTCTAAATGTACTACCTTGCTGATTTCATTAAATCCCATAGCATTAAATATCGAAAACACTCCCATTTTTAGTCCAGCCCAGATATCTCTCTCATGCCCTAGACTTGAACATCTAACCGCTGCCCGGCATCCCTCGCGTCTCTTTGGACTTCAAGTGGAGATTTCAGTCTCAAGGTGTTGAAGATTAAACTCTTGATATTTCATCATCGAGCCTCCCTCACGGGCTGTGCTCCCTCACTCGGCGACAGCAACGCCCCCTTCCTGTCACACAGGCTCAAAACCATGGCACCCGTCCATCACCCTTGACACTTCTCTTGAACACTGTCCATCTTCTGTACCCAAACGCCTCTGGCTGCAGAGATCCACAGCTAAGCACTCGGCCGAGTTCCTGGAGTCCAGTCGTAGAGCGAGGGGGGAAATACTATGAGCAAAGGGGTCAAGACTGTGATGAGGAAACCCACAGAGACAGCTGATCAGAGCTAGTGGGAGCTCACTGACTCTGGACTGACAGCTGGGGAAGCTGCATAGGACTAAACTCGGTCCTCTAAATGTCCTCTAAAAAGACAATTCTGCGTCTTAGGCAATTTGTGGGGCCACTGGCAGCGGAACCAGTGTTTATCCCTAGTGCATGAACTGGCTCTTTGGAGCCCATTCCCTAGATAGAGGGGTAGGGCCTTGGTCCTGCCTCAAGTGACTGTGACAGACTTGTTGACTCCCAATGGGAGGTCTCACCCTCTCTGAGGAGTGGATAGGGAATGGGGTGGAGAGAAGGGTCAGGGGAGGGGGGACAGGGGGAAGGAGAGGGAACAGGGATTGGTATGTAAAATAAAAAAGATTGCTTTAAAAAATAAAATGAAAACAAATGCATCTGGCTTTGGGTCTCTTGCCAGCCTTGCAGTACTGGACTGTAATCTGAGCACCTGTAATCTGCTTGCCTGGATAGCTGCAATAGCTAAATAGCCTCCCTTTCTCTATCCCAGGCTCCCCAAATATAGCGGGATTATAACACTCCCCTCTCTAAGGTCTCACACGGACCCCCCATCTCATTCAAAGATAAAACCTTGAACATCCTAGAGACCCAGTATGACCCACCACTGTTCATCCCCTGAGCCGCCATAAACCCCACATCTATTTCCGCATCTGAAACTTCCCCCCTCGCAGGCCTGCGAGGCTCACTTTGCATAGAACGTAATTTCCCAACCAGGCCTCTAAAAGAGGTTTACTTTAGCCATTGAGATAAGGACAGGAATTACAGTATGGGGGCTAAAGAGATGGCTGGTAGTTTAGAGCACTGGTTGCTCCTTAGTGTGGTTCCCAGTACTTATGTGGTGGCTTATAACTGCCTGTCACTCCAATTTTAGGAACTCCGACACCCTCTCTGGTCTCTGAGGTACCAGGCATGCGTGTGGTATGTAAACATACATGCAAGCACTAACACAGAAACAAATAACTCTTTATAATGTGTGTGTATGTGTGTGTTTATACTTTAGTAGTAATTTGTCCCCAACATCTATAGGGCAGAGAGGCCAGGTGTTGCTACATGCACAATAGAACTGTTAACAAGTCAACGACAGACTGGAACAATTAAAATATTGACTGTTTAACCGAGTGAATTTGAGAACTACCCTGTAGAGAGCACATAGGTGTTGGGGAGATGGTTCAATTTACAGCCAGGACATGGGAATTAATTCCCCCCCATTGTCTTCAGGAAGCCTGACCCTTTTGTGTTCCTGTGAGTTCATCTTATTTTTCTGGATTCCTCCCCCCCCGCCCTTCGTCTCTCATCCAGGGCCCTTACTCTTTCCCCTCTAGCTGCATGTGATCCACTTCATTAGCTTGAAGAGGGCGAAGGGAGAGGTAGAAAGGAACACAGCTGCCAGTCCTGACAGCTGCTGCCTCTGACTCTGAAACTGGGAATTAACGGAATTGAAGAGATTGGATGGAATTAGCAAGCTGTTGGACAGACCCTCTGGGAGCAGACTCCTGAGGAGCTGCTCCAGATGGGGCTCTGGGGAGGAGTGGGGCGGAGCCTCTTGAAGACCTCGGTGGGTGAGCCCTGTCCTGGATCAGCTGGAGCTGCAATCAGCTGTCCCTTGAGCGCAGGGGCCTTAGTTTTCCCAGCTGGGCTCAGTTGTAGCGTCGTTTCTGACCTCCTCCCACGGTAGACATTTTCCCTCTTTTCTCACCTGTGGGAAAGTCGTTATCTTGATCAGGGAAGCATGAAGGGCTCTGACATTTTAATTATCGTCTGTCTTCTTGAACAACAAGAATAAGAGGAAAAACAAACCCCTAAGAGCGCCCTGCTGGAGAGTTTTGCTGTGTCTCACTTTACCCCCACTGCTCACTGTAGAGTTAAGCAGGTCTGGGAGTTATGGGGGGGGAGCGGGTGGCAGGTAAAAGGCTACAGAAATGTACAGCTGAGAGACGCCAGACAACAGAGAGAAGCTAGGATTAACTGCCAGGGCTGGGGAAGTCTGGGGAAGGTGGCACTACCTTGGTACTTCCGTGGACCCCAGGCAAGTCATGGAACTTCTTTCCTATGCCTTCCTCCAACCTGAAAAGAGGTCTAATATAAAAATTAGCAATTTGAGGACTTACTGTGTACAGAAAAAGTATGAATGGCCCTCAGTCTAGATTCGGGTATCTCCTAAGTGCTCAGAGAGTGGGCAGTGGTAGCAGGTGCCTTGTTGAGTTCTGGTTTTGTGGGTTTTACCAATTTACTATCCACTTCCCTGTCCTCTCCTCTCTGTTGGCGTGTTAGTCAGGATAATCAGTGCCCTTCCCAAGATGTCCACAAACCGAGCCCTGCAGCCTGTGACTATGTCATGCAGTGTGTGTGGCAAGGGGGTTCAGGTTTCCTCTGGCAATTCAACTGACTTCGTGTGGATTATTCAGGAAGGGCCAATCTGACTGCAAGATCATTCAAGACACGAGCATGGGAGCACAAGACACGATGAGAGGTCTGCACAATGGCTGGCTCTGAGGATGGAGCGGTCTGCACAGCGGCTGGCTCTGAGGATGGAGCGGTCCGCACAATGGCTGGCTCTGAGGATGGAGAGAGAGAGTCACAAGGCACGGCACATGGTTCTCCTCCAGACAGGGACAAAGGCAAGCAAATGCCTTACTTTCCAAGCCTAGGCAGGAAGAAGGCCTGGAAGACCTTCATGGCAGCTCTGTGAGGCTGGTCTAGACTTTTGACCTTTAGGACAATAAGAGAATAGGTTTGTGCTGTGTAAGCCAATGCATTTGCTGCCATCTGTTCCAGCTGCAAGAGGAAAGGAAAACGTGCTCACCCTGCCTGATGCTTTATACATCGGTATGAACTCAAGGTTCTTACTTGGTAGTAAGCATGCGGCACACACTCCACTGAGCACATGTGACACGTGTTGTTCTCAGGTCTCATGGAGACCAGGAGTAACGTGAGACTCCATCAGGACTTACCTAACGGGAGACTATAGGTACATACTTGTGAAAGTTATGACTCAAATGTTTTGAGAGCTATGGAAAGCCTGGCATGGTGGTGCCTGCCTTTAATGCCAGCACTCAGGAACAAGTAGAATTATTAGTGAGTTAAAGGCCAGCCTGGGCTACGTAGTGAGACTTTGGCTCAAACAAACACTAACAAATCTGCCCCGTGGCCAAGCTGTTGAAAAGAGGTTTGGCACTCATTGTGGGTATGGATTTGAGGGTTTTGTTGAGACCTGGATGATTATAACCTTGAAATTCATATGAAATAATTATGTGTGCTTTGTGATATACCTATAAAAGAATGAGGTTAGAGGGACTTTGTGCCTACGTGATTGGTAACGGACAGGTAACAGAGTGACTGAGGGTGTGTCCTGACTCTATTGCTGCTCAGCTAATAACCCCTAGGATACATCACTCTACCCTCTTCACCTCCAAGGCGTGAAAAGCACTATGGGAAATTTTGTAAAGATTAAACGAGACACGGTTTATGTACTCGGTATATAGGGACTCAGTAAGCTATATAGGATTCAAAAAAGCAATATTTTCCATCCAATCTCTTTTGAAAAAATGGGTATCCTTGTGCCCAGCTGCCACCCTCGGTAGCCTAAGAATTAATGTAAGCACCCCCTGGCTTAGTCCAGAGACCACAAGGCAAAGCCTAGGATTATTTGCAGGAGTCTGCTAATTATAAGCAAACAGCTTCCTTCATACAGCTAGACATTTCTGTAAAAACCAGAATAGGGAAGCTTCTAGAAAAACACTTCTAGGGGCAGAAACCATTTGCTCAGGATTACAGGCTAAGCAATGTGTAGCGGTGGAGGGGAAGAGGCGAGATTTATGTGATTATGGCTAGAAGGAACTTCGCAAACACTGCCACATTGGTGGTGTATTTAGTGTCCATGAAAGGCCAAGGGTTATAAGTCTGTATCAGGGAATTAAATCCTTAGGGTTGGTCCTGACAAGAACACAAAATCCCACAGCCTGGACCCCAAGGCAGTGTCAAAGGAGGATGCCAGTTTTATTTCTTAACTGGTCTAAGAAAGCTTCATGAAGCTCCTATTGGCTAACGGTCACTCTGGGACCATCTCAGTAGTGCGAGCCTACTCCACAAGGCCATCAGATATGGCAAAAGCGTTGAAACCTGAAACTGGCAGACTGTAGAGCAGGGTTCTCAACCTTCCTAACACTGTGAGCCTTTAACACGGTTCCTCATGGTGCGCTGTAGAGCCAGGTTCGGTTCTCAACCTTCCTAACGCTATGAGCCTTAACACAGTTCTTCATGGTGTGGTGATCTCATTGTGTGGTGACCTCCCCTCCACCATAAAATTATTCCATTGTTCTTCATAACTGGAATTTTGCTACCATGGCTCTTTTGATTTTGGTTTTTGTTTTTATTTTTACATAGAGTTTCATGTATTTCAGGCTGGCCTCCAGTTCACTGTGTAGCTGAGGATGACCTTGACCTTCAGATCTTCCTGCCCTTGCTTCCTTAGTGCTGGGTTATGACTGCAGCATCCCTCCAAGTTGAGGCAGTGCCGGAGACAAGCCCAGGGCTTTGTGCTTGCCAGAGAACACTCTGCCAACCGAGCTATTCCTCGATCCCAACATGTTTATTTTTTCTTTTTACCTCTAATCCTGTCTCTTTCCATATCTTTGGAAGATCTGCTTATCATGATATGCAGAGAGTAGCTGCCATCCTGTTAATATATACAGCCGTTTGTGTGTCAAGGATGCTTAGAGAGCATGGTATTGCAATGTGGCGAGTGCAGTGATCTAGAAGCACGCAAGATCCCCTGGGAAGAAGGATGCCAAACTCATCGCAAAAGAAACAGGGCAGGTACTGAGAAAATGAAGAGTCCAAACACAGTTTTGCCAGCCGAAAGGCACCAAGATACTTCCTGCCATTGCATATTTGCGTAAACGTTTTCATCTGTTCCTGCCCCAGTTCGTGATTGGAGCCATCTTAAAATCCTACAGATGTAGGGGAGTCAGGTGAGTGGGACAGGCAGGATGTGAAGACACCCTGTGGACCGAGGAGGACAGATGGCCACCCTTGTCCTCCCAAGAACTTGCGCTCCTCCCTTTTACCCCAGCGCTTCCAGGTGGGAACACATATTCTCTGTTAGCAGGTTGCGTTGCCTCATTGCGTAGGAAGAGCAGATCTTCAGATTTTTTAAGGAGAGCCTCCTGGGTTTTAAATGCAAGTCCTTTATTCACCTTTTAAAATAATTGTTTAGGAGCTTAATTAACTCCTGGGCACCAGCTGGTGAATGCTCTCTCAACTTTCCTAAGGTTTTTTTTTCAGACTAGTGCTCAATGACATCCTGCACCTGGTCACTGTGCGCTCTCCTCCCCCACCCCATTACCCAGCACCTACTCTACCTAGGCTTGTTGGATGGAGTGAGGGAGGACCGACTTTTACTGCAAGAATTTGGGAAAGTAAATAGATTTCAAAACCAACAGATCATGAAAAGTCCAAGTTTCCTTACCACTCCATGCTTATTTCTTGATTATGGTAAACCGGAAATGTTTGTGATCTAACAGATGCATGAGTAATACATGTATACACTTAACTTTAATGCCATGAATTCTAAGAGCAAGGCTACATTAGGAGAATTCTTCAGCAAGAAACACTGTGTGCTCAAAGGTAGTACCACTACCAAACTCAAAGCCAGCACTATCAATAAGATAATATGATCCAACTTAGCACCTTTTGTTAGGTTTGCTCTTAAACCAAATTTTAGGAGAAATAAGATTTGCTCTAAAATGTATCCTGCTTTCAGAAGATGTACGTGCACGCACATGTACTCACATGCACACACACATACATACACAGACACACACACCCTCACACATGTGCACATACTTCACACACATAAACACACACAACACTCACAGACACACTCACAAACACTCATACACATACACATAGTTCACACGCACACACTCACACTCACAAAGTTGTTCTGGACATAGACAGGTGAAGGTGTTTGCCTGAGAATTTTTCTTCTATTACTTTGGCATTCTTTGAGACCAAGAAAACAATACTTTGTGCATCCTAAACAAATTCCTAAAACACTTTATAATATAGTACATTCACATTGTTTATGAATAAAATATTTATAAGAGGAGTGTGAAAACTTTTGCATAAAAAGGTTCCATGAAGATGTCTATCCCTAGGAACATGTGAGATTATGTTTATTGAAATATCAGCCAGGACCCATCAAAGATGTACAGAAATAAAAATTGCTTTAAATCAGGTCTATTTATTCTTCTTAACTAAGTTGGTTTTCTGCAGAAAGTGCTTCTGAAATAAAAGGTGAAATAGGTCACCTAGCTCTGTAAAAATTAATAAGAGCCCAGAATGCTTTTCTTAGTTGGTTGCATTCCTCTTTCTAGAATGTTCGCTGGTGACTGCATGTACTGTTGCACAACATGCTCGTGTGTAGGGCTTAACTGCCTGAAGATGCTACTCAGCAGGTATGTTCTGGAGTGAGAGAGGTTCTTTCCACATGTGGCTTTGAGCTAGTTAAATCTTGTATGAAAATGTGCAATTGCAATGCAAGGAAAAAGGAATTACACATGTAAGCCATGTTTATTTCTCTCATTCTGAAAGTCTTCTCAGCTTCGTAAGTAAAGAGAATTAGCAAAAACATATTTAAGGCTGAAAACTAGATAGAATAGAAATAATGACCCCTGCATTTGGCTTTCTTCTCCTCAGATTAAACCTCTTCCATATGGTAGCTGTCTGTGCCCTTTTCCTCCCCTACTCAATCAATTCCTGGAGAAATGGAACTTGTTTTCTTGCTGCTGGTTTTGAGGTGACAAGAAACCATCTCTGACAGGGGCAGCACATTCCTTGGACTCAGACACTTCCTAGGCCAGGTCTCCTGTCAATGAGGAGGTCCAGGATCGTCTGCATCTACAGACTGCATCTTATCCTTTGTATATTTAGGTCCAAACTTCTCAGCTTTCCAGGGAGTTAGGGGAAAGAGTTCCGTGGCTGTGGAGAACAACACACATGTCTGTGCACAAATGAGATGAAACGATCCTATAGCCACTCTGGGTCAGACTGAAGACCACTGAATTATGCATCAGCTGCTTCTTTGGGCTTAGAAAAAATGGATATGTCACATGTACCATAGTTCTGATGACATTGGGGACAGTCAGTTTCTAGAGGCTGGGCACCCAGCTTGGATTAAAGGCTGCTAAAGGGCACCTGTGACCCATACAGACTACACTAGTCTTACTACTAGACTAGAGTGTCAGACAAGCTTCTTATTTCACCAGAGTAAAGAATGCATTAGACCAAAGTCGTGCAGCTCAGTGTTTTAGGCCCTATCCAAGGATAAAGACCATCCCTGGTCCCTGCTTCCTCAAGTTACTCGAAACTCGGGTTCAATCCCTGAATCCCAAAGCAAGCTACTTGAATGCTTTACTCCACTGGTGTCTGTTCTCATTAACTACTAACTTTTCTGGGCACTTGGTTGACTTCTACCCACAGTATTTGCCAGTGCTCTTATTTTTCATTCCCCCTTTCAATATTTAAAGCCATTCGAGGGACTGAATTAGAGTTCGCCAGTCATTTCTACCTTAGCGAGAAGTAAAATGTGCATACTAATTCCTTCAACTGTATCTATTTATTTGTGGTATGAATTAAACATGCTAAGGAAAACATTAGAGATAGGAAGTCCAAACTGGGCTGGAGTGAACTTAGATGGATCATGAACATTTCAGTCCGTATTTCCCGTATGCACTGTGGCATCTTCCCTGGGTAGAACAGCCCTGAGCGGGTAGCCACTAACATGATGTCTCTGATGCTGTATGGAGCAATCGTCTCTTCGTGGGAATCCTCTGAAATCCACAGTGTGTGCAGCATAAGACAATGCCAGAAGGCCTGAAGGTCGAGGAGCTATCACAGGATTCACACATTTTGTTCTTTGCCTTTCTAAGATGTGGGTTGCCATGGCGATGGGAGGACCAGATGAGGCTGCTTCATGATACTTTTGTGAGTGTTTCCCCTCTGACTCCAGCCTAGAATGCCAAGATGTTGTCTGATTCCCATCATGTGTGGAAGGCTGGGCACTGAAGCATCTTTGTCTTATCACCTCTGCTGCCGCTGCTGTCTGGAGACCTTAGATGGAACAGTGCTTTTCAGAAAGCTTAGCCTTCTCTTGTTTGCATTGTAAATCTTATTTCTAACTTTGGGAAGGCAGAGGTTAGAATTGCAAGCATCGCCACATGTGTGTGTGTGTGTGTGTGTGTGTGTGTGTGTGTGTGTGTGTGTGTGTG
>LOJH01000281.1:58720-69228 GCA_001685095.1 Ellobius talpinus | reverse complement strand
GTCTTGGATAGATGTGCTGCAGACACTAAGAGACCATGGATGCAAGCCCAGACTCCTGTACCCAGCAAAGCTTTCTTTCAATATCGAGGGAGGAGACAAGATATTCCAAGCACTGGCTCTTACCTCTAGCTCAGACTGAAATGGCGTTCCTGCCTCCAAAATTCCTCATAATGAGACTGAGCTGAGACTTGTCTCTTCTTGTCTTTATTTCTCTCTAGTGTTGGGATTAAAGTCATGCACCACTGCTGCCTGGTATCTATGGCTAACTAGTGTGGCTAGTGGGATTAAAGGTGCATGCCACCACAGAAACACAAAGACCAATAGGTAAAATCTCTGAACTCTATTAAACTATGGAATTTATTAAAATAATAAAACAAAATGGTTCATTAATTCTATCTAATCTGATTGTGGATATTAATTAAGGTCAGAGGAAACTTGAAATTAATTACATAAAAGTTATTTTAGCTCTTTTCTCAGTTATTCCATAATATATTTTTTAAAAAATTAGTAGAACAATAGAGAAATTAAAACATGCTTCTAAAAATACTAATAAATACTTGTCAAAATCTGTGATATGCAACTAAAACAGTGCTTCACATAAAATTTGCAGATTAATATGCTTGTATTAAATAGAAAATAAACCAATTTCTGTTATTTTCTTAAAGCAAAGTAAAAGAACAGAGTAACTCCATAAGAAGTATCTAGAAAAAAAACTTTTATTGAAAACAGCAACAGTATTAAGAAGAAAAATTAAAAGCAGGAGAACTTAGACCTATGGAGTTTCTGCACCTTGTTAGTGGGATACAAAATTCTGCAATGCCTTTGAAAAAGAATGTGTCTGCTTGTAGTGTTATATACCTCTTTCGTATCTATAGAAGTTCTCCTACATATTTACCCTACATTCATTCCTTTGTATAGAAGGTCATGGACAAGGTTATTTACAGAAACCTTATTATTTCCCCAAAAGAAAACAGTTTAAGTGCCAACCAATATGTCAAGATTGAAATGGAGTCTCCCTCAACAATAAAAAAGGGGAAGGATTCTTCTTCCAAGTAAGATAACTACTTCCTGGGCTATCTCTTTCAAGCCCCTAAACAACTTTGTGGCATGTTATTTACATGTTCCCTTATTTGAAATGTGAGGAATTGGTGATGTGCAATGTCCTTCTGTATGCTGTGAATGTTTTACTACCATTGGTTAATAAAGAAGCTGATTTGGCCAATGGCCAGACAGAATATAGTCATGCAGGAAATCCAAGCAAAGATAATGGGAAAAAGAAGGCAGAGTATAAGAAACACAAGCAGTCACCAAAGAAGCAAGATATGAGGTCCCAAGCCACAAGCATAGTGGCAAATATAGAAATGGGTTAATTTAAGTTGTAAGAGCTAGTTAATAATAAGCCTGAGCTAACGGGCCAGACAGATTGTAATTGATACTAAGTCTAAGTGTGATTACTTGGGAACTGGCTGGTGGGAAAGAAACCTCCAGTTACACCTGATGATTCAGAAAAGTAGAACATTTTATTACCAAGAAATTAAATTTGTTATTCTCCATGTTTGAAGGTATCTTCAAAAACCAGTATTTTCTCCAAGAAACATAATGATCAAATTTTACAAGGAAAAAAAATCCAAATTCTAAATAAATCTATGTTTTTATATGGAAGATTTTATAAATATATATGCATATATATTCTTACTTATTAAGATATATGCAGCCATATACACATATGCTTGTATAAGCATGTGTGCCTACTTAACATATTTATATGCATAGATTATATATTAACTTTATAACTAAATAACAAATTTATTATTGTACTGAAGCCTTTTTGTCTACTTAAACTGAAAATAATAAGTGAAATTTATATGAACCTTAGCTGCAAGGGAAAAATAATCTTAAGTCTCATTTTCTTAAGTTAAATGAAGATCATATGCTTGTTAAACATTTTTATAGAAATGGTTTTGTCTTTTCAGAGCCCAAAGTCCTTTCCAGCTCTTAGCAACTAAATGCTTTTACAGAATTAGCTTGTAAGCTCAAAGAGAATGTCTAGCCAAGACGTATTAAGTTTGAGAAGTTGGTAACTTGTAAAAGTCTCAGATTATGAAAGTCTCCAGAGAAGAGGCCTTTGAAACATTTAAACTGTTGACAGCTCTAAATTCCACAGGCTTCATGATCATGGCATCTCCTGTGTGTATTTTTGAACAACCCATAGAAACTCTCATTCTGCAATCAACTAAAACTTTGCCATTTCATTTAATTTTGTAAAGGTCTCAAATGTTCTTTAGAAAGCCAAGGCCAATATTTCAACATCACTAAAGCTTTGTGGAAGCAGTAGTTCCCTCCCACTTCGAAGAAAGTATCTACTAAAGTTATGGTTCTGTCTCTGTTTCTGAAAAATGATTTATGGACTCTTTGTGCTCTCTCAAATATATGTGGGAGTGTTATGAAATTTTAAGATGATACATTTTGTGGATCATTTGGTCATGAACATGGGACCTTCACGAATTTGGATGAATATTTTCCATAAGAGGAGACTTGTGAAAGATGTTTTCTCTGCCGTGAGAGAACAAGGCCATCTACAAACCAGTAGGAAAGTGTAATTCATCCAAAATGATCACAACACTGTTTAGGCACTCCTAGCTTGAAGAACTTTGAGAAATTTATGATGTTAAATCCAGAAAATCCATATCACAGTTGAAAATGACTAAGATAAATGGCAATTTAATAGCCAAGATCCTACATACAGTTAGATACTTGAATATAAATGTTATATTCCAAACACATTTGTTACATAGCACAGTGTTATAAAATCAATTTCCAGTGATAATTATTACTTCTTGTAATTGATATGATCCGTATTAATACTTATGACTGACTACCTTAGTAATCTTTCCTTTATCTCTTAGTAAAGCCACCTCTTGATTGGACAGAGACTATTGCAGGGAGCTCATGGGATACAAGAGAAAGTAGATATCTCTGTGTTACATAATTCAACTCAGAGCAAGTAAGGGACAGGTATTTTCTTGAAATAAAATGGCCATGCTTTTTCATTGATAATTGGTAAGAAGATCTTCCTAGCAGAGTACCTAGATAGTTTTCTTACCATGGATTATTATGGAAGATATATGCTCTTTCAGAAGCAAGTGGCAAGATGAGTTTAAATTTTTTATTGTTTTTATAAAATTATTCTTAATAAATTTATCAATTTATTTTGAATGTAGGCTACACTTTCTCCTCCTTTCTCTCTTCCCAGTCCCTCCACTCTGTTTCCATGCCCCAATCCACTCCTCCTTCATTTGTGTTTGTGAAAGGGCAGATCTCCCATGGGTATCAGCAAAACATGGCATATCAAGTTGCAATAAAACTAAGAACCTCCTCATGTATTAAGACTGGGCAAGATGACTCAGTATGAGTTGTAGGATCCCAAAAGCTAGTAAAAGAGTCAGAGATAGCCCCTGTTCCCACTGTGAGGAGTGGTGTTATATACAATACAACTTTAGTACCCAACACATATTCACTTCACTTTATCCTTATTCTTGGGTTCAGAAACTTCAAAGAAAAGAGTCTCTCCCTGCCCCTTAAGATTTTTAGGCCAGAAACAGGAATTTAAGAAGGACATTGGCACCTAAGGAAGCACAATTTTGAAGCATAAAAATGTGTTATCATGGACTAATATGCTATTTTGTATGTAAAAATTAAGACCAATTCATTAGTCTTCTTACAAGGACCTCACAGTCCCATCAGATTAGAAACCTGCCATGTGAACTAACTTAATCTTTTCACCTTATCGTCCGGTGCTATATACTGTCACTTTGGGCATTGAGGCCTCAACAAATGATATGGGGGTTAATTTCATCTTAGTCCCTGACAACAGGGGAGACTTCTCAAAACCATGAAACTAAATGGTTAAAAATGTATAATGACAAATGAAGACAGGCACAAAGTCCTTGCAAATAACTGTAACTTATAAAGTCCTGAGTAATTACATTCTTTTAACATAATTCTGAAGCTGCTTCTGAGACAAGTGTCTGGAAAACTTAATCAGCGATAAAAACCTACAGCATCAAGAAAGTCTTCATTCCCCTACAGAGGGAAAGAAAGACTTTCTTAGAGCAAATTTGAAAAGGCCTTTTTCCCATAATCATTACTAAAAATGAAAGTCAGTATAATAGCATTGCACCTAATCAATACCCCTGACAGGAAGGTGAGAGAAGTCAAGCATTTCCTAAAAGGGATTCTAGAGAAGTCCTGCATAATCTGTGCCAAATATACAACAATTTGGTAGCATTAAAATGCCACCAGCTAAATGGCAATCAGTTCAGTTCAGCAATTTTTGACCACATATGAAAAATAGTAGTGAGCTAGTAGAAAGTTTAGTAGAGAAAGATACTTGCTGCAAAGCCTGGAAATTTAAGTTTTATCTGTGGGATGTATATGGTGGAAGCAAGGAGTTAAGGCCAGCAAGTAGTCCCTCATATCCATTTATACACAGTGGTACATGTTGTACACACACACACGAACAAACAAACAAATAAATACAAATAAAAGGGCCAATAATCTAACCTATTGTTAGCAATTGATGCTTGACTAACACCCAAATCACTTGTTGAAGTATTAATGTTCCAATAACAATAGATGGTATAGGACCTTTAAGATGAAAATTAAGATTGAGGAAAAGAACTCCTCCCTAATATGCAAGACCATGGTTTTAATCCATTGTCCCACTTGCTCTTCAGTCACTCAGGCAATCAATCACCAATCAATCAATAAATAAATAAAACAATGAGTATGGTAAAACTAATGATTATTTTCTTATCTTTTTACAACAAGATCACACTATTGTGCATAAACGTTTTTTAAAATTTATTTTGTGTATGCTTTGTGTGAGAGTATGTATGTGCATACGGGAGCCTGCAGAGATCAGAAGAGGGTATTGCAGACCCTGGAACTGTAGTTATAGGCACTTGTGAGCAGTTATGTCAGAACCTAGGTCTTCTGCAAAATCCATTCTAAGTCACCTCTCTAATCCTCACTGCACATTTTTAACCAAGAGAGAAAAAAAACTCCACATTTTCAAGCAAGTCGGATACAATATATTTTTATTTCTGTTTGTTCACCCTCTAAGCATTTACTTTTTGTTTTTATACTGAACATATAAGAAAGAAGACTTCCAAGCAATTTGTGACTTGAACAGTCTGAAATTAATGGGGTTGGGTAAGAGACTGAATAAATAAATAGAGACGCAGTAATTTATCACAGAAGTACTTCAGTTTCGGAGAGGGAGAATAGATGATCCAGTAGCCCTGTTTATAAATGAGAAGTTCCTGAACTCAACTATTGACAGGAAATGGTTATCTCCATTAATTTAATAAGCCCCAAAGTAAAATGGTATGAAGTTTGTAATGTGCATTCCAATACTCAATAGGAACTCTTTTAAAAGAGGTAGGCATACAGTGATTGTGCATGTGCCCCATGATCCCATACAACTGTACCTCAAAGGGCTCATTCTCTCTTTCTATGAATATGTTTTGTGATAATCATTTGCTCTCAGGGCCTTTTACACTGGCACTCCATTTGGTCAGCAGCTATCACTTTAAAATACAGAGAAAACTCTGACCACATGACAGGTCCTAGAACACAGGCCTATCTTCTGCATCTTCTGAAAGAGCAAAAGTATCTTACTAGATCATCCAAACTTGAGAAACAACCCAAGGCTTATCCCTTCCAGTACCAACTCTTCTTCATACTCTCCTTGATTGAAATGTCAGTGGAGAATTAATCTATTTGAATTATCACCTTCCTAGCACACGTGAAATAATTTTCATAGTTAGAATTTTCAGTGAAAATCTCATGTTCAGGCACTTCTACTTTATAAGATAATATTATGACTCAGTCATTATGTATCTACATTTGGTCTCCTGAATCTAGAGCAACAACATTCCAGAGAACATGCTTTGCTGTTGGGTAGAACTAATTCTCTGTTTGCTATAGCCAGAATGATACCTGCACATTGTATAAACCATCCCCGATGTAACTACTGTTCTAAAGCCTCACTGGCTAGTAGCAAGCCACATTTCCATGACCAGTACTAGTCCGTTTACATAGGTTGGATCTCTCAGTGCTCTGAGCCTTGTGTGCAGGGGCATTCTTCAGAGAAATCCAGCTTTCAATAGGTTTAAGAAAGGCATTGAGGGTGATGAAGGGAAGGTAACATTTAAGTAGAGTGCAAAACCCAAAGCTCAGCTAGATTTCCCTAGTTCTTCCTGACATTGCATAGACTTATGTTCTTGGGCAAAGACAACTGTATTTTTCCTGGCTCGTCCCTCAAATATGCAGACAAATCCTCAGTGGCAGTAACAGCTAAAGAAGAGCTTATAGCCAACTTGAAAGGGAAGTCAGTAATAAGAGTCCTGTTTCCTGCTGCCAAATTGCACAGTCCAGTTTTAGAAAGACTTGAACATGCAAGGGTTGCTATTGATCACCATGAAGGTTTTGAGTCTCTTTGAATTGATGGTTTTGTAGCAATGTTCTGTAAAGAGTTTTCCTGGAGTAATTAAAAAAAATATGAAGTCATCTTTTGTTGGTGGTGATGACCCTTTGTTAGTGACTTCTTTTAGAAGGGACTCAGGGAACATTACAATGGCAAAGCACTTGCTGAACAAGCAGAAAGAGATAACTTTGGATCCCCAGAATCTCTCTAAAAGTCACGTGTGGTAAGACACATCTGCAGAACACACTGAAAGTGTATTGACAGTCTTGACAGACGGGTCATGGGTTCTCACAAGGAAGCCAGTAGACTTGTAATAGTGAGAATAACAATAGGGAGGTTCAGGTTCAGGGAGAGACCTTGTTTCAAAAAACTAAAGGTGAAGAGTAATAATGGAGACAGCCAACATTAACCTGGCCTTCACGCATCTGTGAGTGTGCCCCTCATGCATATGTGCATAAACAGGCATCAACACACACACACACACACTCACACACACTCAGACTCAATTAATAAAAATAAATAAGTAAAAAGATCTGTTTATTAGATCTTACATTATAGCTACCAATACACTAAGATAAATTATGTTAGGAATGTTAAAAGAGCTAACTCAAAAATGCAGAAGAAAAGTTATATTTGTACTTGAGCTGGAATATTATGGTGGATAGTCACTCTGAAATGCAAGAAGCTTACATAAATGTTTGTCTGTTTAAGGCTTTTGAAAACAAGTATTTATCTATTATTGGAGGTGGTTTTAGATGCTACTGCTCACATGTGGAGCTAACTCCTTTCGTCAAGTGGGTTCTGTGGATCCAGCCCAGGTTTGTGTCCTTGGGGACCAGTCTCCCTTCCAAAAAGAGTTTTGAAAATTCTCCAGTCTCTCACCATTGTTTTAGCTGTTCATACCCATTTTAACCCTAGGGTTTTGCAATTATAGGTTAAATATTTTATGGTAGCTTAAAATTTGACTTGTTTCTATCTGTAACTATGATGTCGCCATAGCAAAAGTCTTGTGTAACCTGGGAACTATAATTTCCATTGCACAAAGAAAATAATGATTTTTCAAGCTGACTTAAAGAGCTAAATAATCAAAATGAGTAGCAAAGAGTGTGCATCTGTCTGTGGGATAGATAAGTTTGGAACATACAAGACTTGTGTGCATCTAAGCAAGTGTAACTCAGTGGATTACTAATGGACAACCAATGTCTTGACATGTTCTATCTCTGCACTTGTGATCAGAGCGTGTTTCCAGTCATCATTTATTCCACTCTCTCTGTCCACAGCATGAGTGTTGTTTCCCTGGGAAGTTCAGAACCTTCAGGAGCTCCAGGAAAATATATTCCTGTTTTTAGCTGTTTTTAAACTTTCTCTCTGACTTGAAGTCTGTGAAATATATCTAGCTCTAGTGACTCCTGTGAAAATGAATGGTGTATACTTCTTGTCAAAAAACTAGCATTGCTTTCAGAAGAAAGGTAAAATATCTAGACAAAAATGACTGGTTAAAAAAAGTTATCTTATTTGGAACCTTTAGACATGCTTCCTAATGTGCTGACTACCAATATAAAGTATTATCAGTATAAATTGCTGTTATTGGGCACATGATAATTCAGTTCAAATTTGGGAATTTTACGGGAGCAGAATCTCCATTCTTTGGGGATATTGATTGTAAAGAAGATCTGCTTTTACACAAAAGGAGCCCATGCTTCAGCACAGCTTTCAGCATGGCAGAGGACATTAAGATCTCCCCTGGAATTACGGGGGCAGTGGGGTTCAGATGCCAGCAGGGTCAGCTGAGATGGGGGTTCCCAGAAGGGGTCAGGCAGGAGTTTTGGTGGTAGATGCTGGATGGAGCCCCCTCCTGAGCATCCTCCATCTTTCCTCTCCTGTGTCTTTTCGCAGCAACTTGTGTATGGCTTCAAACTTCTCAGGTCTGTTTTTATCTCGAGAATGTGGGAAACTCAGTCTTCTGTACTTATTACCTCTCAGGCTATGCTAGATGGCCCTGTCAGCAGCCGTACTTTTCAGCATGATCTATAGCATCTCTCACCTTTGTGACTAGCTGGTATACCTGGTTTGTGTCTACTCATACATTATAATGAATCCACAAGGTACAGAAGCACCTACCGCAAGGTATAAGTAGGTATTTCATTGCATAGTCCAAGTTCTATTTTGTGATAATTTCCAAAGTCCTCTTTTATTTTTGTTGACTCTTAGAAATATTCAAATGTTTTATGAGTATTTCCTTTTGAATGTTGAGTGAATATCTTGTATAGACTTATTCTATCAGTTTTGTTCCTCTAGAGAACTCTGATTAACATGCCATCTAACTTACTTATAAACCAGATTTTCTTTAATTTATGATAAAAATGACATGGAGCTCAGACTCAGTACCTTACTGACAAGGTTGAATCAGACTGAGAAGCACTATGAGGAGAAAATTTAAAAATTTGACTTAATGTTGGCATATTATTTGGAAAAAAGCAAAACAATTTCATCCTCCTCAGCAAATATGTAATTTTATTTCTGATTAATATTATTTCCAAGTCACTTTCCTTAAGAAGAGAGTATGGGAATTTTGCAACTATTGTAACAATTTTTCCAATTTAAAAAGCCCAAATAGCAATCTATGTTGACATCCTTGTCCTGTGTTTCAACCAAAGACCACACAGATGCCCAGGGTCTATCAGCCACATGACACATGTTGGTGTCCGAGGGCCATGCTACCACCAGAGCCATACTGACCATGGCCTCCTGCCACCAGTGCCATGGTAACATCTGGACCCCAGCTTGTCAGGATCCCTGGCCCTGCTGCAGCTGGAATTTCTGTTGATCTCCATGGTCTATGTAACCGCAAGGGGCCATGGGAACCATATGTGTTGAAGTCTGGCTGCTGTGCTGAGCCTGCACAGCCCTTCACTGGCTCTGGGAAAGCTGGCTCTGCTCCTCTCTGGTCACTATAGCAGAAGAGCTAGTTCCACCCCTCACCACAGGCATGGGAAAGCTGGCTCCAATGACACATTCCATGACAGAGAAGGACTGGCTTTATACCTTGCCTGATGGGGGCAGTCCCAGCATCCCAGACTAACCAAATCAGCTACCACCAAGATCCACATTCAGGGTTTTGAGTTGGCCCACCCGAATATCTACCCCATCTATGACTTGCTAGAGTGCTTGAAGGGACTGGTCTGGGTGAGCCATAGTCACAGGATCTCCATGACTCAGGGCAACAGCTGGATATCTGAGAGGAGTTTCAGTGAGATTCTAGTATTGATGATGTACCGGAAGCCAGACACCTTGAATCAGACCAAAAACGCATTGCAATGAACATTTGCAAGTAGAACTGAGAGGGCAAAGAGGTATACTGCATGACATACCACCTCTCCCAGTGTCATTAAGGTGAATGAAGAGGTGTGGGAGAGGCAGGAAAGACAGAGGAGGGAAGTATTTGTTTTGTGTTTCTTCTTTTGTCAATTTGTTTTGCTTTTAATACATATTTTTTAATTTTCTTTGGAAGAATGCTGTGGGAGTGAGGGGACTATGTGGAGGGACTAGGAGATGGGTTAGATTGGGGTACGTGATGTGCAATTCCCAAGGAATCAATTTTTAAAAACATTAAAAAAAGTTAAGTAATATAAAATCTATATTTTTTAAAAAAATCCCAACAAGGAAGGAAAATGGAGAGAAGGGGTTTGATGTAAGGCAGGGAGATGAAACAAACATAAGCTGGGTTAATAAAAGCAGTTAAGAGGCATTGCATGGTGAGTGATGCTGGAAATGCCTTGTGAGGACAGCTGAGCATCAGAGAGATGGGGGAGCTTCTTGCTGTCACAATGAGAACAAAACAAGACCCGGGATTCCTGGAGGTTAATTGAGCTATTTCCACAGCAGACCACACCACCTCCTTGGAACTATATCACACTTTCTCCCTAAGCATGGGCATGTTTCTGTGGTCCCTAGGTTCAGTGGGTGGTCAGTAGTCTTGCAAAAGAAAGAAAGAAAGAAAGAGAGAGAGAGAGAGAGA
>LOJH01000281.1:46255-58658 GCA_001685095.1 Ellobius talpinus | reverse complement strand
AAAGAGAGAAAGAGAGAAAGAGAGAAAGAGAGAAAGAAAGAGAAGCTCCAAATGGTTAAGTGACTTGCAAAATGTCAAACATAACTTCAAAGGGCTGATCACAAAGCTCAGGGCTTATCACATTCCCCAGAACTTCTCTAAGAAGATTGATTTGTATTTATATTCAAGAAAAACATTTAATTCCACACTGAATAGAAATGAAAGAATGATGTTCTGCATTCACAAGAAATTGTAAAACAAAACAATGAAGGCTTTGCAAGTAATTTCTCCAACTTAAGTGTGTGATGTTTTAACCTATTTCAAAGTCCCTATTGGCATTTCTGCTCTAGGTTTTAAAAGTTCTTGAGGACAGCATACACTTACGTGGACAAATTTACCTACACTGACCCCACTTCCATGATAGGTCTAAACCACAGAGTGAAGAGTTAAGGGAACTAAACACTACTTATGTTACTGGAAAACCTGAAGAATATTAACTATGAGGTCTCAGAGGTCTGGGTGGTTAAAACTGAAGGCAGACCCTTACCTTTTGCCTGTTCCACCAAAGTTTTATATGGTAGAAACTTGTGATTCTGAGTTTAATTGCACAAAACAGAAGGGCTGAGGGAATCACTTTCTCAGATATATCTCTTCATGGTGTAGAACATTGAAGCGTAACTTCTGCTTTCTCTCAACACGGAAATATGGAACCCACAATTCTAACTTGAGAACTCCACGGGAACTTGTCGATTTATTGTTGTAAAACTTTAGAATATACATATCACTAAATAAAGAATAATTAAGTACTTTTTAGAATCTAAATTAAAATTTGTAACTGATTCTGTTTTTAATGGGAGTGTGGGACAAAAGGTGCAAATGACCCATGATCAAAAAGTAAATTAAGTTTCAACCAAATATTTACAACCTATTTTTCACTTAAAATTTCTCTCATTTGCTCATGCTATCTTTCATACATAATCATTCCTAGATAATGTTTCTAGTGATTATATAGTCAATAAATAAAAATAAAATGTGTTTTTATAAAGCATGGAGAGTCTTGTCTAGAATGTAACAAAATATAGAACAATTATTTCATTCTATATTACATGTTTAAGACCCCAAACTAAATATTTTCTCATTTGTAGCCATGACTGCTTAACACGAATAGCTCTTTTTCCTAATCTTTAAATGCTTGGATTGTATTACAAATATAATGGATATTTCCAAACCAGCAAAGGTGAGACGCTTGATATGGTTGAATAAAGAACTCAACATGTGCCTGATTGTTAGAATATTAATTTGGTTCAATAGAATGTAGATGTAGTTGTTCTCTTGGTGCAGGATGTGGAAGGAACATCGGATAGGGAATTTTGACTTGGGGGCAATGGCAGAACATGTTAAGCCTCACAGCTCGTTTCTGCAAAGGCTGGTTGTAGTTTGTCTTCTCAGCACTGCCACCAGTACTGCTGTTCAGTAATGAAGCAGATGAACACTTGATAAGGAGTGAGACTCACATGCCGTTTGCTTTGTTTCTATCTTCAGTTTTGTCTTTTCATTGCCTCCAATAGAAGGTGACTACCAACGGTAAGCAGAAACCAAGATGATAAAATGGGTACTCAAGTGGAGAGGAAAAGAGAAAAGGAAGCATGCTGTGACAGAAGAGATTAGAGATTATAAAGGAGTTTAAATTACTGGACAATAAACCATACAGTCAATGACATGAGCAAAACTCAAGAGCAATCTAAGTCCTAGAATTAACCCCATGGAGGGCTTTTAAGAAAGTCAATTAAATCGCCAAACTTGTGTTTGGATGGATCAGCCTGTGTTGTGGTCAACGGATCAGAATGAAATGTCCTAGGGAATAATGCAGGAGAAACGCACTATGGAAGTTTATGTGCCACTTGCCTTCATCGTGCCTGTCAGGCCCCTCCCATTTCACTACATGCTCAATGCTGTCCTTCCTGTGAAATAATCACCACGAATGTGACCTGCTATAATACACAGACATCTGAAACTCAGCAAATTCTAATGACCGATTAAGTTATTTATTGGCCTAGGATTGAATGACATGGGTAAAAGCCACAGGAATAAGTTCAGAGCAAAGAATAAACATTTAGAATACTCAAGAAATAAGAGCTCTAGTAAAACATGCCAAAAAAAAAAAAAAACTACAAAGGGCATTTGGGTGCCCATAGTCATTAAACAGTGACGCACTAGGACTACAAAGCATGATAAATGTAAGCCCTGGGTACTCTGAACAGAAGGCACAGCACCCTAACTTGCTAGTCAAAGCCGCTGCACAAGAAACTTAATCTATCTTCAGACCCACTCTGCTTCACTTTGCGCAGGTGTTAACTTTGGAACGGATGTCGTACCTGCACATTACATGATCTGGAAGTACCAGCAGCTATTGCATGGGAAGCATACTAAACGAAGCCTGTCAGACAACATATGCTCAACGACAAACTCGGATTCATTTCTCACTAAGTCATTTGTCACTTCTGTCTTTTTCATTACAAGGAGGTGACTTGCTTTTACATCCCAGCAATGCCTGTTGTTTATTCTGCACTCCTTGAAATGCTTTATTGTCTTCATTTAACAGACGGCAAGTCAGAAGTTTCAAATTAGTGTCATGCTAAAATTCACAGAGACTAAAAAGCTGCTTTTGTGTTGAGTAGAGCTTCCTACAAAATCTTTCCCTGAGGATTGTGCAGTTGCAACGAAGTTAAAACACAACATTTAACAGTATTTATTAAGATATGTGGTTCTCAGGCTGTGCCAATACAGATAAGCTTAGTTACGTGTAACACTGATACTCAAAGCTTTAGAAAAAAAATCCTCAGAATTATGAATTTTGTTACAGTCCATTCTGCCTTCTAAAACTGAGACAAAATATTTTCATATATAAAATTAATCTAAAACTATCTGTAGTTAGCTCTAGATCAAGGATATTTTCATAGGTTTGAATCTGCCTCAACTCTAAACTCTGCCTCTTTTCTAATTAAATGTGAACAGAAATAGAAATAAAATACTGGAGAAACAGAAATGATGAGGAAGATAATGGAGGATTCAGACAACTTTGGGAAAAATAAAGGAAGTCAAATAAAAGTTACCCTGTGATCAGACATTTTGGGGATCAGTAAAAGCTTACCAGTAGTACTGGGTTTGGGGAACACACATACGGCAGAGACAATGAAGTCATCAGGCATCAACCTTCAGATCACTGCTTGGCAGCAAGGAGTCCAGAGTGGAAATCCAGATTTTTAACTCCAGTTGATAGAAATAATTCAGTCTCATCAACGGTTTTTCCTTCACAATTTTCTTTGGATGTCTAGGATCAATAAATAAAAAAACTTAAATAGGATCCCCCAAACAGAATCAAATGTTTCTGCAAAGTCGGAAAGCAAATAACAACACAGACATGTTTTCCACTCCTAGAAAAAAAAATGTGTGCTGGGAGCGTGATTCTCTATGTGGAGACTTGTGGACTAGGACAGATCTCTTGAAACTTATTAGTCATTTGTTTGAGAAAAATAAACATTTACGAATAAGGTTAGAAAACCTTATATAATTGTTTAGAAGAAATTTTAAACTTTGTTCCCCATGACTGTTAAAATTATGGGCATATTTGTATGTCTTTTTTTTGCTTTGTTGTTTTTGTTTAGGTCTTTGGTATGCTTTCAAAAACCTTTAATGATTCTAATAACTGACAATATTATTTTGCAAAAATGTTGGTCAAAGATGGGTTAATATTTTCCATAAAGAGTTTTAGGAACATCGTCTTAGGAAAGAATGGCAATCCTATTGAAATTAATTAATTTCTAATCGTTTCATTAAAATTGTGGCAAAGAATACAGGAAATTTCTTACAAAGGCTAGACAGTGAATGTAAATTGTATATAGTTCACTATTTCTGTTTTAAGATATACAACATGACTATCTTTGTATGATTATGTTTATTTCACATTTTTAATTTCTAATACATGTATTTGAGTGAGTATGTTTGTGTGTGCTTAGACATATGCATGCCACATGACCCTGGGAAGTCAGAGGACACCTTTAAGAAGTTCAATATTTACAGTGCTGGAATCACCTAGGGACCGGAAATGCTTTAGCATTCTATGGAGGAATATTGCTTACTCCCTTGTTCCCCATGGATTGCTTGGTGTGGTGGTTCAAGTAGGAATTGCCTCCACAGACTCATGTTTTTGAATCTATTAGGAGGCATGGCCTTGTAGGAGGAAGTATGTCAGTGTGCGGGAGGGCTTTGAGGTCTCATATGCTCAAGCTATGCCCTGTATGGCAAACAATATCTCCCTGATGCCCATGGATCAAGATGTAGACCTCTTATGTTCCTTCTCTAGCACCATGTCTGCCTGCATGCTACCATGTTTCCTATCATGATGATAATGGATTAAACCTTTTAGCTATAAGCCAGCCCCAATTAAATGTTTTTTATAAGAGTTGCCTTGGTCACGGTGTCTCTTCCCAGCAATAGAAACCCTAACTAAGACACTCAACTTGCTTTCTTACACAACCAAAACTACCAGCCCAGGGAAAGCATTGAATGCAGTGGGCTGGGTTTCCCCATGTCAATCCTTAATCAAGAAAATTCCCATCAAAGACATATCCACAGGCCAGGCTGATGAAGGTACTTCTTCCACGGAGAGTCCTTCTTCCCAGACAAGCCTTGCTTGTACCAAGTTAACAGAAACAAATGAACAAACAAACAGAAAAAACAAAATAAAAAACACAAAGGGAAAATACATTATAGAGTAGATATAAACAGTGCTTGATATGTTTAAGAAAACAAAAAGTATCTACAAATAGATATATAGATATACACATGATTCTGTATGTCTCTCCTATCTACCCAGAACATGTTTAGGTAGCTAGAGCAGGGGAATTAACCTTTAACCAAATGGAGGGGAAGCAGGTTGTTCACTACCCTTTTGCCACCTTCTAAATTTTTACTATGTGAACTTGCTTCGTTTTAACAAATGGTGTTTTAAAGTCTCAGAATATGTTAGAAAGGAGGTGCTGAAACTGAACCGAGCCTGGTGGAACTCCAACTGCGTCAGGTGGGATGACGGCAGAAAATCACAGGCTTCTTCGGGGTAAGAAGCCTGGTAATCCAGCCAGTTGGTTCAGGGGACAGTCAATGAGCATAATTCTAGGGACATATGGATGTATGAATAGTTTTATGAGATAACTTCTACTACAAGTTGTTCACATGTGAAGACATGTTAGATTCAATTAAAATTACCCAAGATTCAGGAAGAAGAAATGAGAAAGTTTGGCATGTCCCAAGACTGCTGACATTGTAATCTGCCCATGCTAGGAGCCTGGACAGTAAGAACTGGACATATGTTGTGGAAGTAGCATCTGAGTTCAACTAAGTGAGATGATGGAAGGGTACAGTCTTCATGATAAGATTCTGAGAGTCCTGCTCTTGGCAAGATCTCAAGGCAGGCCCTGTGAAAAGTCAGCACTGGAAGTCAGGTAGAGAGGATAAGGGCTTGTAGGCAGAGCCCAAGTTAGGAATAGAGGGTGAAAAGGAGACTTGGAGCCAGCCTGGGGGCTATGAGAGTTTAGAGGGGGAAGTAGTCAGGTCCCACACTGGCACAGAGAAGAAGTTGTCCTTCAATGCCTGCACTTGCCCACAGAAGCCTGTAGCTTCTGCCTCACAAAATTCAAAGTTGTGTTACTTTCTCTGGCTTTATTTCTAAGGTCTTCCCAAAAAGTTGAGGAGTATTGAGATACCACCTAATAGAGAATTAAGGAAACCTCCAAAAGCGGGACCTTACTACAGGACAGAGAATGTACTCTGAAGTCAGACTTAAATGGTTCAATCTTTTTTCTCTTCTCTTCCTTAATTTTAAGGTCTTGGCTAGCTATAGACATAATGTAACCTCAATCTGTATCTGTACAATGGGATGACAATCATATCACCTACATTAAAAGTGCTGTACTGAACACTGAGGTATGCCCAACAATTGTGAGGGTAGGTAGAAAAAAAAGGGGGAGGTAGGATGAACAAAATAGAAGGAGAAAGAGAAAGAAGAGAAAGGAACAGACACAGCTTTGCACAAACAGTGTACATGATATCATTTATTTGACACCAGCAACAAAATGAAATCTCATTCTCGGTGATCTGGCCAGAGTTCAAAATGCTGGACGTGTGGGTGAGTGCTAAGAAGAGAGAGTCAGCTTGGGTTTTGTAATCAGGCCATCTAGACGGTGGAAAACGAACCATGCAATTATTATTCTTAGCTCTTCTCATTTACCCCAGCCTTCCTCAGTGTTCTGGTATCCCCAGACAGGGAAATACCTGTCACACAACTCTCATGAATGTGAAGATTTTTCTGTATACATGTTTCATGTCATTATCACCCACAGCTATGCAGAACAGGCAGAAAGCTCAATGTGAGTTTTTATTCTGATGAATTTTACAATTTGGTTTTCTAATTCCTCTGCCTCCTGCTTCCCATTCCTTAAGAACTGACAGTGGAATTTGATCCCAGAGAACTGCAAATGTATTCCCAGACCACCATGCTCAGTTATAGAGCGAACTGCATAGCATTGTGGGAACTGTGCTAGCATTGTGATTTTGATCAACTCATTTCCTTGCCTTTGCTTTTTCCTGGTGATGAGTACAATTCTCAGACTGCCTGGTGTTCCTAGGAGTGCTCTGTTGTTTGCTGTGGAGGGAAGATACCTGGAGTGAGGAGTTTTGTTTTATTTTGTTTTCAGGACACATGTAAGTCAAGACAGAATTTTTAAATTTTTATTTCTACTGTTACTGCTATTATAAATTATCATACAGTTGAATGTGTAAATCAATGTTAAAATGTTTCAGGGTTTCTGAGTCAAAAGTTGGATTCAGCAAGGGTGACTTTGTCTTTGCTTGGGACCACAGTGCTGACATCAAGGCATCAGCAGGTTCCTGTTACCTTGTGGTGGCTCTATAGACACTTACAAGCTCATCAGTCTGCTAGAGTGGTACCCTCCATATCTTCCAAGAATGGAGAAATAGCACAGAGTGTTAAAGGGGGGGGGTAAACATCATAGTATGGCAAGAAAATTAAAAAGGAAGAGCTTTAATTAAGTGATGTAGATAAGGATTAACTAGCACTAAAGGCTTTTGGAAAATCCATTTGTAAGCTACTACAGTAAAAACTCACTAGTATATACATAGATGAAATGAATTTAAATGGAGATACCATACAGTGGGAAAGAAAAATCCCCAACTAGATATCTTATGCTAGCAAGTGAAAACTCTAGTACCAAGATTGGGTTACATCTTCGTTGGTTATTGACCAGAGGGGTTCCATAAAATCCCCAAACATTGCAGGTCATTGCCATTGCTATTATTTTTCTTCCACACCCTACTGCGCTTGCCATCAGTTTGATGAAGACCTTACATACTTATGTTACTGAGCCTGGGGCAGAACATAGCTGACACTCAACTAGAAGCTTCACCGCTATTGACTAGCATTAATAGTGTATGGAAATTAATATACACACTGCTAGAGGAGAAAAGTAGTTACAAATCTCACCCAGTTATGAAACCTGCGAACTACAACAGTGCCCCGTCTACAGGATAAACCTACAGGATATGCAATAGTGATACAAATGGTATAGTAGTGACCAACCACCATTTGCTTGGATTTGAGGTCTGTTCCTTGAGAAAGAACCCATAAATGGCATTGTTAATGAGACCAAGAACTAGAGACTTAATTCTGTTCCATGAGCAGCAATAAAATAACTTCAAATATTGTGATAGTCACAGATCAGTGCATCACTGAAACCTCATTAAAGAAGGTTCTTCTTGCAGTAGATAGTAACCAACACAGAGACCCACAATAGGACAACAGACAGAGGGTGAGAGACTTTGCAACACTCAGCTATACAGGAAGGGTCTGTATCACATCTGTCCTTTCAAGGCTCAAGGGTCTTTGTGAATGAGGGGCCACAAATATTTTAAAAGCCAGCGCTGGGGGATGAATATGAGGCAAGAGTGACTCCCAGGCACAGCAGGGCTGATGCGCATGTAAACCCACCGAGATTGTGACAGCATACATGGGACTTGTCCAAGTTCTACAAAGACAAAACCCCAGCACAGAGAAGTAGGCACAAAGTCCCACACGAACGCAGAAACTATTTGCAATTTATATCTAACAGGAGAGGTTAATCTGTTTTCTTTAATGAAGGGACACCAGATATATCAACCAAACCCCAGGGAAGGTCCGTGCTTATGAATAGTTGTTGTGTTTGGATTCTCTAGAGGGACAGAACTGATAGAATGAATATATACAAGGGGATTTTTTTTTAGAGTGGCTTACAGGCTGTGGTCCAGCTAGTCCTATAAAGCCTGTCTCTTATATGGACAGTGCAAGAATCCAGTAGTTGTTTAGTCCATGAGGCTGGATGTCTTCATTATACCTTGGCATGAAATGTGCTCTTACCTGAAAGGTCACCTTTGCAGGAAAACTTGAGGGAAACAATAATCAATATGTGTTAGATAAAATTAGGTCAAACACTAGTACCTTTTTACAAGACTTGAAATTTAAGTTTTCTAGTTAAACTTTTAAGGTGAGAATTACTGTACTCAGTTTAAACTAAAGAAATATTTCAAAGTGGTTAACTCATTTCTGAAAGAGCAAAGGCAATTTGCAAACCTCTACTTGTTCAAACACAAATCCTTTGGTTTTTAGGAGTATTGTGATGCTAAAATTCTCTGTGCCAGGAACATCTTCAGCAAAATTTCAGTCTTTTTCATCTAATTCATCTTAAAGTCATTTCCCACACAAACCTATCTGGATTTTTTTCCAGCCATGCTCTGTCTACATTTGAGACTTTTTCCTCCTTGTTTTCCCCATCCTGAAACTAATGCTATCTCTTTTCTTTATTTTTCTTTTTATGATTTTTTTGAGACAGGGTTTCTCTGTAGGTTTGAAACCTCTCCTAGAACTAGCTCTTGTAAACCAGGCTGGTCTTGAACTCAAAGAGATCCATCTGCCTCTGCTTCACGAGTGCTGGGATTAAAGGCGTGTGCCACCACCACCTGCCTGCCATCTCTTTTCATATGACCTTCTTCCAACATTCATATTCCTCTATGAGCTGTTTGTGACCACCTCATTGATCTGGTCTTGTTTAAATGACACTATAGTGTATTATATAAGTGATCAATTGACATCTAAATTGATCAGCACTTCACTGAGTGATTTTTTAAAGAGCTTGGCATGAGAATGAGATTGCTTACATTAGAGAAGTATGGGTAAAGATGACAAGCCATGCTTCAATTACCTTTAACTCCCATAATTGAGGCTTTAGCTTTAACGGTAAATTCCAAAATGATTAAAAGCACATCACTGAGTTGACACACCACTCGGCTGTATGTCAGTGCTCACCCACTGGGAGTATCAACCTTCTGGAGTTTAAAGCTAATGGTCGAGGGAGGAGGACCAGCAGTTCATGTTGCCAGAAGAGTCAGGCCTTGGTGATCTGCAGGAAACCACCCATCCCTTTCTTCACACAGTGATGTGACCACTGGCTAATCAGTCAGCAATTGCCCTGAATGACAGAATTTCTTTTCTGTATTTATGACCCTATAAAGTGAGGTTTCTTTTACTATGCACCATTTAATATAATGAAATTGTTTAGCATTGGAGACACGGAATTATCACCACTCTGAAGAAGAGACACAGGATTTTGCTGCATTTTTTCTTTTTAATTATTTGAGACAAGACTGAATAAGTAGTATTTCCACGTTTTTTTTTCAAAAGCCTTGTGACTCTAGTCATCGGCACTTAATGACTTGTGTCACAATTATTTTACAGATGCATTGTAAATCATGAGATAAGACACAGCGAAAAGACTCAAACACTGCCCTCTTGTCACAGCCTGGGCAGTATAGAAAGGGAAGGATTCCGTAGCATCAGAGCCCCAGATCGCTAACAGCTGTTTGCTCTGCCTTTTTTTAGGCAGGTTGGTGTAGAACTTGCTCATTCACAGTCATAAAGGGAATTCTGCAGCTTCTAATTTCATGTCATTATACAGATATGTCAGGAAGGATGAAGGGAGGAAACAGTTACAGCTGTGGATGTTTAAAGACTATAGCATTTCTCGAAACATGCACCAAAAATCTCTTACTATTCATTAGTCAAAGGAAATTGACTATATAGAAATTATGTGATTAATATGGAGTATTAATTCCTGGAGAAAAGGAATATTTCTACTTCCCTTGAGTATATGCTTCTGGCCTACCCGAATTGTTCCTGCTCACATGAACCAAAGAGTCTGTACCTGCCCTCCATACGTGTTCAGTTTTAGCCTTCACAATAATCCTGTGACACAGTTATCCAAGTGTATATTAATAGCACTCACCAACAGAGAAGATTCTTTCTTTAATCCGAATCAGAAATGAATTGAAATAATATGTTTTTAAGGTCAGGTCATGTAACTCAGTCAACTAAATTCAACATATATGAAATGTGCTACTTCTAAATCATTTTCATGACAAGTACTGTTACACCCTTTGCTTTGATTGGTATCCCATAGTATCAGACATCAAAATGTCGATACAAACCTAAGGCAACTTTCCTGGAGAGTCTTCCAGATACAGTGCTAGATTTCAAACCAGAGACAAAAGACTGAAATGCCTATTAACATATCAAACAGATTCTGACCACTAGGTTCTTCCAGCATCTCTCAGTCCCTACTTATTACAAGGTCCTCCTATCTTCTTTACCCTTTCGGGCCATTCATCTCTTGGGCAGCCTCTTGGACTCAAGCTGGCCCTCTTGGTTAGAGTTTCCTCTCATACTATCCCTCCTTCTTTCTCCTCATATGGCAAACTGAGTCTTGCCATGTCACTCTGGACTTTCCTATATGACTCTGTCTCTGCTGCATCCTGGGTGCTCCCTGATTTCTACAGTAAACCTTCTCCTCTATCTGATACCTAGGAGCAGGTATGTCCTCCTATTCATTTCTTCTCTCCATTCCCATAGCAGAACAGAGTATGTCAGAAACAAGACTTTCCCAGCTAAAGTCCTGGAGACTGATTTACAGCCTCTAAAATGAGTATGATTGCCACAGTTGATAAAATGGGATTATTGTCATTTTTCTGATTTAGTTGGCCATAAAATTATGCAATTCTTTATTTATTTCTTCCTCCTAGGCCATGCCCACCCTGTAAATGTCCTTGTCTTTCTTCTCAGTGTCTACGTTAAAAGCAAACTACGTACTTATTTAATAAAATACACATTGAATATTTACTAAATACATATTATACATCAGAGCCTTTATACTCCCATGCCCACTACCTTCAACCTTATAATAAAACATTGAATAGAAACATGCTGATGTTGCTAATCACAAAAGAATCTAATTCATAAAATGGTGAACTAAATTATTCAAGACCATTAAACTACCAAATGATGTGACTGAATATAAATTTAGATTTTTTTTCTAAATTTAGCATATTTAAAAATTACTTGGACACATAAGATAATTCCAAGTGACATATGCTTTAAAAAATATACTGGGTGATAAATATTAACAACTCTTTTATATGTTCAAATGTAGAATGACCCCATTAATGAGGTGACTGTGGATCTTAACCATTGATATATTCAATAATCTTGTGTTTGACTTCAATTTCTTTTTAAATGAATTCCACTTCAATTGAAGTCGGAGATGTACCTTTTCCTATTTACTCTCCCAAAGTACGCCACAAAAGCCTAGGTACCATTTTTAAAAGGCGAAAACAAACAAACAAACAACCCATAAAGAACAACAAAGCACTCTGAAACTTATCTGAAGTCTGCCATCACTAGTTAATTAATTAATTAAAAATAGAAAATGGAGAACCTAAATACACAGGATCTTTCAGAAATACACCAAACAAAACCCAAAGTTTTCTGAAAACTTCATCCATAGCAGCAAAAGTGACATGGGATATCTAGGGATCCGCCCTGGTGAAGCGGCAACAAGGAACCTAGCTCTTCCCCTGGCGTGGTATCAGAGAAGCTGAGCTGGCTACGTTGTGGGGACTCTTGGGGAGGAGCACTCACTCTTTCCTTGCCTCTTTCAGAAGGAGCCTCTGCTTTTCCTGATGGAGGGACACATGAAAAAACAGGAAAAAAGACAAAAAAATAAAGATATTTGTAAATATAATAGACTTTGCTTCTATTGACTAAAAAAGATATGATTTCTATATTATTGCCAGATATGTCTGCCTGCTATGCTTCCAGGTGCATAGAGTGGAACTGTTGAGGTCTTTTATTTAGTTAATGAAGGACACTAAAGGGGAAGGAAATAGAAGCTGCTCTTCACAGTAATTGGTACAATGATCAGGTAAGTAGACAGTGATTGCATATATGTATGTGTGCATGTGCACATATGTGTATGTATATATATAT
>LOJH01000281.1:22502-46207 GCA_001685095.1 Ellobius talpinus | reverse complement strand
TATATATATGTGTGTGTGTGTGTGTGTGTGTGTGTGTGTGTGTGTGTGTGATACCAAGATCATCCACTTAAAAATACTTCTTTACACTTACTGAAAAATATACTCAAAAATCACTATAACTTAATGCAAATGACACTTCAAAAATGTTTAAATAGTTAAAGTAAAACAAATTTTAACAAATAAATAAAACAATACGGAATGGCATAGTGAGAAAATATTTCTCTTTTCAATTCCCTAAAAGTTTCCAGAACCAGGATGGGAGGCGATAGCTTAAGTCAGGGCTTCTCAATCTACTTTCACTATACTACTTTTGGCTACAGTGAAAGATGCAACACATAGATATTTCTTTTAAATAATAGAAGAAATGCTATTTATTGAAAAATATTAAAGAAATCATAGTATAGATGACACCATAGGACAAAACTATTCCAACGTCAGAATTACATGAAGTAATTCAGATAATGTGTCAGCCACATCTTGCCATATCAACTTTAATAGGTCATATATGGTGTTGGGTAGCTACTATTTGTGCATGCTCTCATCTGAATACGATGTGAGCTTCTAAACTGAGAAAACTTCTCAGGTTCTTTTTGTTGGCACTTGCTATTTTGCTATGCAAGGTTCTCATTAAAAGTTTGATGAATGTCTGAACAGCTCCACAGGAAATTACAGAAAACTGAGAGCAAGCTGTCTCATTAGGTTTCTCACTGACTGAAAGAAGCAAAATCTGCCAGTTATATACTTAAATTTATGTGTGCCTAAAAGTAGCAGATAAAAACCTAAAAGACATGAAGATGGGCAGTATGTTATCATTTCTTCAACATTAAACAAAACATTACAGCTCCTCAGACTTCAGTTTAGCTACATCAGCAATGTGTGTGTGTGTGTGTGCGTGTGAGCCTAATTATATCACAGGTTTGATAAATTACAGTACTTGGGATTTTAACATTGTGTTAATATATAGTCCTATTTTTCAGGAATATCTCATAATTAATGACTTTTATGAAGATTATTATCAGCTATACTAATGGAGAGGACATTCTATTTGTCTGTCTTTACATATTACTCTAATGTGTCTAGTTTTGAAACATTAAAACTGTTTTTGGGATTTTTGTCTTTTTCACTTGACTTAGTTAATTTGAGAATTTGAGCTACAAGTCTTGCACGGGGAGCCCTACTGCTCTGAAAATCACAAGTTTTATTTTTTAGTGAGTGTGTCGTATGTATGTGCTTGTCTGTCTGTACGTGTCTGTGTGTTTTTATGTCTCTTTATGTCTTTGCATGTGTGGAAATGTTTGAGGATACAGACAACATCTCTCTCTCACACACACACACAACACAACCATGTCTTGCGTATTTGTGTGCATAGCAAAGATTCATTTATGATTTAGATTGTATGTGACTTACTTACCTAATTAAGATTATTATTACTCTTAGATAAAACCAGTCAGACTGAGGAATCAACTGTGTTAGATGAGCCTCGGTCTACTATGTATTAGAAGTATGCAAGAAGCATGAAAACTGCCTATTATCTCGCTGTTCAAATCACTCTGGGATATGAAATCACTAGATTTTCATTTCTCCCTCTTTAAAAATATCTTGATCAAAACTACTTTTGACCATGTTACATTTTTCATATCATCTTTTGCTACAGATGTATTTGAAGGTATCTATTTACCTGTTCTTTTCAAACCACCATTGGAATCCAAGGCGACACTCCAATTTATTGAATTGTTTTAAATTTTTGATGCTTTGGGAACATAAAGTCAGTATTTTCACTTTTGAATATTTTTGAATAATAAAGCAAGAAATTAATGTCTCTAAAGTTGTACTCATTTGAATTTCTAAGAAATCTTTCAATTCATCTTTCATAAGGACTGCTTTGCAATGAAATATATTATGATAAAAAAAATTTCCTATTGACTTCCATCACACATCTTGTAATGCCGATACCCTTACTTCTAGGAATGACCGTCTGTTTCACATTTCATTCTAACACCCATTTCAGAATGAAAGGCCATAGTCGTGGGAAATGACATTTCAAAACTGGGGAGAAGAAAGGGAAACACATATTCACGAGAAAGGAATGATTCATGTTGGCAACACAGCCTGTCTTAGACACCATAAATCAGTTAAATGAGGTTCACTTCTTCGATCAATATTTATTGAGCACTTACCACATGGTAAGCTGTGCTTTAGCATCCAAGTTTCTCTCCTGAGCAGCACAGAACACATCCCTTGTCTCGTAGGAGGGTGTCATTTTATTGAAAAGAGTCAGAATATAGGCACGAGGACTCTAAGGCAAATTCATACAATTAGAAATATATACGGAATATAAAAGCTTAACAATGCAAGGTTTATATGCTTCCAAGGGAGAAAAACAGCCAACCATTGCACCCAGCTGCAAACCTCACCAACCACAATGAGCATCAGGGCAAGACAACCCCAGGAGTGCAATAGAGGCACTTATGTCTTGGGAGTAACCAACGGCCATTTAATTGGACATAAGCTCCACTCCACATGAGGAAATTCACACCCAGTGCAAACATAGCCAACTACTCATAGCTGATACAAATAAGCAGACAACCTGCCATATTAAGAAAAGGAATGAATCGCCACACCCAGCCACTCCTTCTATTTTTAAAATAGTTTTTAGGTTTTTCAAAAAAAAATCTCTAATTGGTTTTGTCCTTTTTAACCTCTATTTAATCAACAATTTAGATACAATTTAAAAATAATATTTCTTTGTTTTTCGCGACAGGATTTCTCTGTAGCTTTCCAGCCTGCCCTGGAACTAGCTCTTGTAGCCCAGGCTGGCCTCAAACTCACAGAGATCCACCTGCCTCTGCCTCCTGAATTCTGGGATTCAAGGCATGCAGCACCACTGCCCGGCTTTATTTTTAAAGTACTTTTTGCTTTTTAATTGTTTACATTCTTCCATTCCATTCTTGGAATCCATTGTCTAGTTTGTAGACTTTCTGCTAATGTGTCTGTTATAGACAGTGTTCTTTGTGTTGTCAATTTGCTGAAATTTTGTTTCAGAAATCATTATATTTGCCATTCTTTGTTTTAATTTTAGGAGTGGACTTAGACTGAAGTTCTGCATTTCTCCTGTGTTTTCCACTACTGGATAGTGGAAAGAAAATATGTACCACATGATTTGTGCCTGAGAAATAATGGGCACTTAATTTTTTCTTGAACCAGAGGAGGAGGTTCCGGCTGCACTCACCGATCCGTATTAAGTGTGGAACAAACCCTGGCTTTTTCCAAGTCTTCTATATTATGCACTGTCCATGAAAGGTGTGGAGCAAATGACATTTTCTCATACTCATCCGCATTAAAAATGGAATATGTACAACATAAAACAAAGATGAGAAGCTCAATAAATTAATACAATCAACTAATACAACTCAAAATAACAAAATAAAAAGCCCTTGCAGTATTAAACATGTCCACCGGCAGTGGTTTTTACACACATCTGCTTCCAATATGAGAAAAGGCTTAAGAAATCACTCACATTAGCACTGAATTCCTTTTTACTTCTGTGAACATTTTACAAAATAATGAAGGCTGACCTAATGCTGCAACATAAAGGGCAAACCAACCTGGCATCGGAGTGAAGACTAAGTATCCACCAACTGGACGGTTGCAGCCAATACAAACTACCAATTCATAAAGTCAGTGCAATCTCTCAGGCTGTGCTTGGTGGATCTCACACTTGACTCCAGAAAAGAGATGTCTTTATAGTTTATGAAGCAGATTCCTGGCCCCACCGCTGCTGAGTTGATTGAGCAGTTTTACAGGGAAGTCCAGGAGTATTCGTTTTGAATTAGTTCTTTGGATTATTGTGAATTAGAAATTCTCAGAACACACATCTTCAAATAGTTGAGCCAGAGACAATCAGTACCAGGTTTCATCAAAAAGTTACAAAAATCTCATGAGACCATCTATCTACACAGTGTTGAATTTAAAATAAAACAAATTGAAGATAAGGTCATTTTTAAAAAGTGAAAGAATAATGAGAAGTCAAGTTTTTTGTGTCCCCATTATGCATGATTTCTTATTAAACTACATGGTTTCCTGCTAAGCTATATGAACACAGTAGCTCCACTTGTCTTAATTGACCTGGAAGACTTAAATTCATCTAATTTAGACCTCTTATGTTTGCATTTCTCCACGATAGATTTGTTATGGAATATTAATTTAACTAGGCAAAGATGTATTACATTTGTTCATAATAGAGAATATTAGTTTAACTGTGTAATGGTGTGTTATTTTTGTTTATGCTGAATTTGCTTAATTATGTTTAAAGATGTGTTGCTGTTTCACCTTGTCTGCATAAGGCACCTGATTGGTCTAAGAAAGAGCTGAACTGCCAATATCTGGGCAGAGAAAAGGATAGGTGGGGCTGTCAGGCAGACAAAATAAATAGGAGAAATCTAGGCTCAAGAAGAAAATGAAAAGGAGAGAGAGGAGAGAACAGATGTGCCGGGGCAGTCAGACAGTTGCCAACCAGCAGAAATGAGAAGCAGTGAAAGTAAGATAGAAAAAAGAAAGAAAGGAGGGAGAGAGGGAGGGAAGGAGGAAGGAAGGAAAGGAGGCCTGAGGCAAAAGTAGATAAAGAAAAACAGGTTAATTTAAATTAAAAGACCTAGCCAGAAATGAGCTAAGGTAGGCAGAGCATAAAAAAAATTAATAAATCTCCATGTCATTATTTGGGAGCTAGTTGGTACCTAAAAGCCAATGCTTATTATGTAGAATGCTGAAGAATCAATCAGCCTTAAGTTTTAACAAAACAAATCTTCTTATCAAATCTTTACAACAGTTTCTCTTATCAAGTAGAGGCTTTAACTTTGCGTCACAAGTGTATCATGAGTTTCTCCATTTCTCTCTTTGACACAGGAATCTTGTTGCAAATTAGCATCCGTTTCTTTCTTCAATGCTCCACTGACATCCACCCGTGTGCTTTCTGGTTTGTTGTCCTAGCTGTAGGGACCTTTTCAACATGAAAATATGATGGCATGTAAAATAACTTAGCTTCCATTGCTTGGGGGATGAAGAGTCCAAATCTTGCTAAGGTCAACACAGCCTCATAATTCTCTCTGTTCTTGCCTCCCCATCCAATATTGAAAAACAGAAAGGTGTTTTCAGTTGATTTTAGCCCCAGCCTCTGAGTCACTGTTACGTCATTTTTCCTCTGTGCTCTGGAACTTTAGATCTCTCATGACCCTGACTTTCTAGCCTTTGTTTTAATATGTTGATTATACCGCAGTGTCTGATCTCCACTTCATCATCTACTGATATTTTCATTTTGAAAGTAGGAACTCAGTTACTACCTGTTATACAAAATTCTGTATGCCTACCTTGATAAATTAAATTTCCCGATTTGTTTCCAACATCTACCTCAATGCTTAAAATATTCTATACTTCTTGAATTATTACATAAATTAGCATAACAAGAAATATATTGGTATTGATATCACTTTAAAAAGTTTCTATTTTAGAAAGAAAAATTTAAATTTTCTAGAAACAACTTTATATAGCACCTTAGCAAAATTTGATGAGATGGTTTTCATGAGACACTATATCCAAATCACAGAAAGAGAATTTGAAATCAGAAAAAAAATTAGTTACAACACAAAAGTTAAAGTAATTTTTTGAGACTTTTTTAAGGGGCTAATGCTTATTCAGAAAGTCGAATTCTTGCTCTTTCCTAAAAAAATATGGTCACTCAGGCAGCTTAGGCAAAAACCAAACAAAATGTCTTTCTGTGATTTGGTGTTGGATGGGTTGCTGGAATCTGTGACTAAAATACATCTCTGAAAACAATACAAGCTTAGCCATATTGCCTTCCTTGAGCCAGCCAAACATTACCTATAAATCATCCAGCAATGGCATTAATGGCATGTGTATTTTCATAATGAGTTTTCTAAGTTAGCTCTTAAAATAGCCACAAAGAGATTCTATTTTTCTATTTAAAATGAGGTAACCAGTAATTTTAAAGTAGACACACAAACCAAGTAAAGGATGAAAAGCCCCAGCTCCCTGAGTATCATCTTTTGCAGAACTCCAGTAGCAGGTGGCCTTAGCTGCTTTCCCGGAGTGATGAAATGCCCTGACAGAGCAACTTAAAAGGAGATGAGAATGCATAGTGCTTTTTGGCTCTCAGTTCTAGTCTATCATCATAGGGAAATCTCAGCGGCAGGAGCATGAAGCAGCCAATTCTCATGTGTTCACAGGCAGATAAAAGAGAACAAAGAACGATAACCATTGCTAAGCTTGCTTGTTCATTTCATACAGTCCAGGCTCCTCTGCCCAGGGTACAGGCCCACCTACAATTAATATGATGCTTCCCCTATCAATCAACCGTTCCTGACAGGTATGCCCAGAGTCCTGTCTGCCGGGTCATTTTAGAGTTTGTCAGTACTACAATTAACACCATCACACAGGTGAAATGTTAGCTAATATTTACAAATATATTTGGGATTTGATATCTGCTGGGAAAGGGAGAGTCAGTTTTCTTTACTTTGACATCAAACTAACTTTGACATTCGGCAGTAACACCTGATAGGAGGGCTATTATCAAAAAGATAAGAGACAACTAATGTTTATACAGATTGGAAGAAGAGGGAATACTTTTACAGGTTTTGTACAAATACAAATTATTATGACCAGTATGAAGGGTTTTTAAACTTTTTAAAATATATTTACTTCATAATCCAATGTTTCCAGTACATGACAAATATAACCAGTATGGAGAATCTTAAAGCATAGCAAAATGCAATTACCACCTAATCCAGCAATTCTAGCACTGGACAAATATACAAAAGAAATTCAATCTACATATAAAAGCAAAAAATACATTTTCAAATACATTGTAGCATTATTCAGACTATCCAAGATTAAAATTAACTGAAGTGTCCATCAGCGAATGTCTGGGTAAGGAAAATGTGAAATTTATCTGTCAATTTATTATCAACCATTTATCTATCTATCTATCTATCCATCTATCATATGCCTGTCTATCTAGCTGCTTCTCTATTGTCTACAGAATCATACTACTTGATCACAAAAGGATAAAGATCTTAGTAGTAGTGACAAATCAAACGACTTTGTGTCCAGTCAAATAAGAGAAGTATGCAAAAAACAAAAAGTATCTCATTCAGATGTGGAACGTGAAAGTATCTGACTCACAGAAACGGGGCCAAATGGTGATTTACAAGAACTGGAGGTAAGACTAGCTGGAGGGATGTGAACATTATTGCTAAAGTATATACAGTTTTAAGTAGACAAGAAGAATTGATTTGGTCATTCAAATGTAAAACACCATTAAGGTTAAAATAAGTGCTGTATTTTATACTTCCGAATGAAGGATCTTAAATGTTCTCACTGCACATCTCAAACTGATATCTGTGAAACATATTGATATTAATTGTCCTATAAACCACTCCAAATATACACAATTCGGACATTTTAAACTCAACTCGTAAGCTAAGAATTAGTGAATCTGATGAGTTTCGTTTCTACATAGCAACAGACAGCTCAAAGGGAATACACATACTGTAAGATGACAAATTTTGTTTTATCAGAAAAGCTTAAAGTAGCTAGACTATGAGCAAACAATTATGAGAATAAATTCATTATTTAAAGGCATGAATTACATCTAGAAGAAATTTGAAATGCTTGAAAATTATGGGATCAGTCATGTGCAAGTGGTTGAAGCCTCATACTGATGAAGTCGGTTCTGAAAACCATCTCTTGGCTGGCTTCAGCTAAACTTAAAAGAAATAAAACTTTATTTTTATTAGCTTTTGCAAGATTACTCTAGACTTTTAAGGAAACAGAAAGAACTGTCTGATAACACTTCGAAGTAAAGAGCAAAGGCACACAGTGCACAATTGACCCACAGGAAGGAAGAACAGTCAGGTTGTAGTAAAGACAAGCAAACCAAACATGAGATACAATAGAGGATCAATAAAGGGCCCCATATGAGCACTCAGCATGGATAGACTGGTTTCTACCTTGCGCCCAAAGAACTTACAAATAAATAAATCCAGAAAGAATGCAGATCTAGGTGGGAAAGGTAGAAAATGGGGACAGGATAAAATCTCTATCTGTGTAAGGAGTTTTTAAACAAGATCTTAAAATTTCTAAACATAAAGGTGAAAATTTCATATCCTTAAACATGCAATCAATGAAAGAAGAGACCATGAATTTGAAGCCGAGCAGAGATGGGTATATGGGAGGATTTGCCAGGAGGAAAGGGAAGGGAGAAATGTTTAATTCAAATGCAACCTCGAAAACAAACAAAATCCCCAGAAAAAAATGATACAGTGACAAATTGAGAAGTTGGCTCCAGACTGTGATTCCATAGCAGTTGCTATTTGTGTATTTATGAATACATAAACGAGGTAGAAAAGGACAGAACGAGACAGAAAGAGAGGAAGTAGGAAGGAACAGAGTGGAGTAGGTAGATGAATGAAATTTTGCACCAAAGAATATGGACAGCTTGCTTGGTAGTGACAAGGGGAGTGGGAGCAATGGGGAAGCAGAGGATGATGGTTTTAAAAAGTATCTCAAAATGAAAACATACAAGCAATCCCCACAGAAAATACACGAACACAGCAACCAAGAAATGGAAGCAGTGAGATTGTCACAGGCATGACCCAACATTGCTGGCTTCTCCTACTAGCACTGCCCCAAGAAAATGTGTGCTATGTGTTTGCTTTCCTAGTCCTTTACAGAGCTTTTAACTCTGGCCAATGCTGACCTTTGACCTTCTCCACCTCCATATCCCAATTCCTCTTTGTGCAAACTGCTTATTCTCCTCTTCCCTAACAGGGCTTTTGTGTTTACAAACGTTGTCCCCACTTTCCTCCCCACCCCCTATTTTCAATTTTTGTCTTCAGGCTATGCTGGCCATCAGGGACTGGATGAGGGCAGGTCAGACTGAACAATTAGGGCTGAGGTTCCTAAGCTCGGAGACTACCAGGTTGGGAGAAGGAAGAGGCACCAAGTTAATTCATCTACCGGAAGCAGACCATCTATTCGTGTTCCACTCTGCACGTAAAGAGGGAGGACATAAAGGTGGCGAGAAAAAAAATAGCATGCCAGGCTATCTTCAAGTGGGTAATTGGAAGACTGGTAGGAATTTTCAAACATAATATAACAAAATTTAGAAACAAAAAAGTTCCTTTTCATTTGCACAGAGGCTCTGTTGAAGCCGAAATACTTGTGGGATATTAGGAATGAAAAATGTCAGCATGCAACTGCCCAGGCTTGTCTGGTTTATGGCTCCCACCTCGTGGCTGTCATTACTGCCCAATAAAAGAGCCCCTTTGTCCCTGGAGAATTACTTTTCAAAGACAAGAAAAGTCCACGAGCATCCACTTGCTTTGACGTATAGGTCACGGCATTCAGAGAATAATGTCAGAATCGCCGAGTGCCATTGCCTTGAATCACTGTCCGAAGCTGGGAAGTATGGGTTCCAATAAGCATTCTTCCTCCTAAAAATGTCCTAACTGTAAAGAAAGTGACTTCAGTGATTTGAAATGCAAATCCTTTAAAATAGAAATACATGTCCAAAGGTGCAAGTCTTGAAGATACAGAAATTGAAGAGAGACATATTTTTTAAAATCACTTAATCTAAAGCCTACACTACTGATGTGTAGGTGTGACCTTGCGCGTGCCTATGCGTGTGGGGGGGAGGTGTGCATGTGCACATTTGCAACATTGCTTATTTTGTGTTGTCTTGATGGAAATACTCTCTAACTTCCTTGCCAAACTCTGAAGAAAGGAAATTCAAATTCACTGGGGGTCTGTACTATGTCAGAATCCTGCCTGCTTCTCCAGCTGGTATGAGGCTCTTAGAGGGGAATGAAGAGTTTGGGGCACAGCATGGCATGCCGGGGTCTAGTTCTTTGAGGTTAGGATACTGTAGCCATGATTCTTCTGGGAAATCATTCATGAATTCCAGTTCTGTTATTTGGGTTTGTTAATACCGTTGTATCCACAGAGTATAGCTAGTCACACCTTTTCCTCAATGCCGTGCATGGAAGACAGCCAAGTCATCACGTAGAAGTCTGATCTACGAACGCTCCCTGTAGACATTTGCCAAAAACTCACTGGAAATAAGAAAATTGGATGGTTCTGTGTGGGATGAAGTCATGATGGAATAGGATGTCTGCCCCTGAGGTGGCATGTTCATGTGACATATGGTAGGGGACACGGTCATTATAAAAGCTGTGCATGTCAAGATAAACTTGAAAAGCCAGTGAGGATGAAGCAGCTCTTCAATTTCACTGTGGAGCCGGAGCGTTCCTCATCCCTAACTGAACACCCTTACTGAACATCCGTACACAGATCTTTGGTCTCTCTGTCACTAAACACATCCTCCTTACCCCCCAAACATCTTGTTTTCTAATAAGAACACAGAGGCAGGGTTTACGTCCTGTTGTCCTTCATGATGCCTATCCCATTCCTCAAAAGATTATACATAAGTGTTGCTCTAAAATGTTCAACTCTTCCCCAAATCTAACAATATAATATGCTCTTGTTACCTCTCTTGGCTTGTAAGGGACAAAGCAAGCATTCTGAGCCAGACATTCTCTCCTTACAGAGAACCTAGATGAATTAGCCTTGCTACAGGCCATGTCATTTCCTGCTGTGTTATGCCATTATCATCATTTGAAAGTACAGCATATCTCTACATGCATCCGTAAGGGCTCAAGTCACTGCCACCTCCTCTGTGTCTTCTGTTGAAACCACACGCCTATTTTCCCATCAAAGCATTTTTATAAAGTGGTGCTACACAGATCCAACTTGAGGTTATGTACTTGAGCAGCGGGGAAAATATAATTACATTATTTTGAAATGAAGGCAGTAATAAACTGATCCTAGACTTATTTTTCTCAACATCAATTTCAATGTATTTTTTATTATTTAATTTTTTAAATTTGAATGTTTTGATCATATTGTTTCCCTCCCCAAAGAAATTTGATCCTCTCCTTCCTTATATATGCAACTTTGTGTTCTTTCTCAAAACAAAACAAAAACCCAATAAAACAATAAATCTCCCCAAACCAAGAAAGCAAAGTACCCCACCAAAAGCCCACCAAAATGTAACTAAATAAAAAAAATAATAAAACCAGGCACATATCCACTCGGGGAACTTTGCTCTGAGCAGGTAGGAAGAAGTTAGAGGTCTGTTTGGTGCCATTAAAACGGAGCAGCCAGAGATGAACTTGCATACACCCGCTCAGGGCACCATTAAGGTGAGCAAATATGTGGTGGGGTGTGAAAGGAAGAGGGAGGGCAGAGAAAGGTTCATGCCCTATGGAGAGAGATGGATCGGAAGAGGTCATGAGGAACAGGCTGATGTGGAATGCCTGCTTGCTACCTGGGACATGGTGTCATCCAGAATTGGGCTGTAGTCAAGGGTTACCTCTGGGTCTGTGGCCATACTGCAGCCTTGGTAGGTGTCAATGTCTGTAGTTCCTGCTACCACCAAAGACCATGAGAATACTTGAGGTTAGGGCTGTAGCATGTGACCAAGTAGGTGCCTAAGGACCAAGCCACTGCAGGAATTATCCTGATCTGAATAACATGATCTGCATAGCCTGGGCTGCTGACAAGGTCCTTGGAGTAATCAGAGTTTGAGCTACAGCCATGGGCCATGTCTGGGTCCATAACCCTAATGCTGCCTGGTCTGCATCAATGTCAGTGACTCCTACCACCACTGAAGGTTGTGAAGATGCTGGGGGCATGGACAGATAGATACCTGAGGTCATGTTGGTGGCAGAAAATCACTCTGCCACCAGAGCTATGAAAATGGGGTAGATAACGCTGTCACCTGGGACCCTGGAGATGTCCAAACAGGACTGCAGCCAAGATTACTCTCACGATCCATGGCCTTACTGTGGCGGGACTGTGTTGATGTTAGTGGCTTCTGTTCCTGTCAAAAGTAGTACAAAAACCCAGGCTCTGGACAGAACCTAAGGCTGTGTTGGTGTCTGAAGGTCATACAGCCACTGTTGCCTGATCTGAGTGCCCTGCACAGCAATCTGGTGCCACCTAGGCCTGAGTGGCAGTCCAAGGCCATGTCGGGAGCCATGGCCTTGCTGCAGTCATGGTATGTGTTGATATCCATGTCTCTTAGTACCAGCAAAGCCCGGGAAGACATCTGAGATCTGGGTGGCCACCTGGGTCATGTTGTTGTGTGAGAACCACCTTGCATCTGGTACAGTGTTCAACAGAGTGGCATGTGCAACCACCTGGGGACAAGATTACATGATTGGGTTTGTGGTTGTCCTGCAACCTGGCTATGTGGTGATCTCTATGGCCCACATTGCCAACAAAGGCCACAAGAAGCCCCGCCTCTGGACTGCCACCTGTGGCCGTGCTGGAGTCTGTGAGATATGTGCTGGTACCATATCAACCTCTGTGGCCTGCACTGCCTTCTGTAGCCATGGCATCATCCAGATGGAAGGTAATGAAGATGCCTGGGGTCTGGATTCCAGCACAGGAAAGTTGACCCTGTCCCTTATAGGAGAACGGCCCCACACACACTTGGGAAAGCTTGCCTCACCTCTCAACATGGGCCTTGGAGAGCTGGCACTTTCTCTTACCTGAGAGGAGTGGTCCCAGCAACCCGGACTAACCAACTCAGTTGCCACCCAGGCACATATACAGGACTTGGAATTGGCACCCGCCAGCATCTACCCTGTCTATGATCTGCTGCGGTGTTTGAAGGGACTGAGCCTGTAGAACCAGAGTCGCAAGATCTCCATTGACTCAGGCAACAGCAGAGAGAAGAGAAATCTAGGCTTGAGAGAAGAAGAAAGGGGAGAGAAGCAAGAAAAGGGAGAGAGGACACCAGGGTAAAGCCACACAGCCAGCCACAGAGGAAAAATAAAAGAGAGACATATAGAATAAAGGAAGGTAAAAAGCCCAAAGGCAAAATGTAGTTAAAGAGAAATGGGATAATTTAAGTTAGAAAAGCTCGCTAGAGATAACCCAAGCTAAGGCTGGGCATTCATAAGTAAGAATAAGTCTCCATGTACTTGTTTGGTAGCTGAATAGCAGACCCCAGAAGAGGAAAAAAAATAAATAACCGGCAGTTGATCAAACATTCTGAGAAGTTCTGTTTGCCAAATGAAGTAAATGAAATGTAGTGAGGACCCACAGCATCCAGATCACCTGCCTGTTCTTGTTTCACATACAGACAGATTCAACAACTTCTATGTCTTCGCTATTTAAATTATTTTTATATAAGATTCATTTTCTCTTTCTCACTGGCATAGAAAAATGGAGCTAAGTACAATACAAACTACAAAATAAAGCAGAGAGAAATGCAACTAAAAGACACACCGTTACCAAGGTCCTGAGACTGTTGTCCTTCATCCCTGCCATTAGTGCTGACAGTCACTCTCACACTGAGCACTCTGTTTGGGGAACTTCTTCTGTCTTATGCCATTCTCCGTTCCTGCGGCTGACTTAAGCATCAAGTTTAATTATTCTATTTTGCAGAAGAGGAAACAGAGGAACAAAGAGCCCTTGCATCCTGGTTCTTCTCTTTGTGTAGTAAATAGTGGGCTAGAGGTTTAAACACTACAGTACAGCATTCTGTGGGTTCAAATATTCTATGGAGGAGCTGGCATGCAATAGTGGGGAGTGCCAGGGGCCTGCCCTCAAGGAGAATAGAGTATTGTGTACTAACCAACTAACTAATGTAAATAATCTGCTCTATAGTCAAATTACACATTGCAAGCTTTAGAAATATATAAAAGAGACTAAATATCCTGACTAGATATAAAATCTTTTGGGGGATATTCACAGACACAGACATTTGGATTTGGTAGTAATAAATGATTGTTATTCCCTCTGCTAGGGCATGAAAGAATCTGCTCCATTTGGATAGTAAGCATTATTGAGAGTATACTGTGTTTTGATGCCTAGAAAACAGAACTCACTGAGTGTTTTCTGGGTGTCGATGGTGTAGTTAACAACTGTTTCCATTTTCCTTGAATACTCTCCAAGAAGAAGAGGATGCTGGGTGAATAGGGAAGTGGGGTGGGCCTGGAATGTAGGGAGAGGGGTGAATATGATCAGAATGCATTGCATGCAATTGTCAAATAATTAATAAAATGTTGAAAATAGTAACAATTGAATACATCAGTTTCTGTGATAATTCCCCTTGAAGTTATTAATATTTAAAAACATATTTATATATGGCAATACCATTTACATATTAAATAATGTGATAATACGATGATTTGGTGTAGTTTTAAACAGAAGGAAAAATCCTACATTTGCTCTTAGAGAACCCTTTTAAAATTACATTTTCTAAGTGGGTCAATGTGACGATCTTATTCATGCTTGGTAATGTCTACTTCCTAGTGCACAATGGAATTAAAAAGGATGCCCAGCTTTCACAAGGACTGACTCAAAGAAGCCCCATGCTACACTCCTTCAGAGTGCAAAAACAACCAATGCTGCATGATACACAGAAACATGGATCCATAGAACCTTCCTGAAAAGCAAAAAACAATGGAAGGGTTGAAAAGAGAAAGAAATTAGCTTTAAATCATTTTTGACACATGTATCCTTTTGTCTGTACGCCATACTTACTCGTCACTTAATATCACTCTCAGTGTCTTTTTTTTATAATTTGAGACTCAACCCACACTTAGACCTGTTTACATGTGTGTATTAAAATATTATACTTGCTGAGCAGGGTTGGTTTATGCCTTTAATCCCGGCACTAGGGAGACAGAGGTAGGCGGATCTGGTTTCAAGGCCTTCAGAGTGAGTTCCAGGACAGTCTCAGGTCCACATGTTAGGGAGAATATGGTTTTGTGGTGTTGTTTTGGGATTTTTTTTTGAGTTTGGATCATCTTGCTTAATATTACACTTTCTAGACCTATCCATTTTCCTGCAAATTTCACAATTTAATTCTTTTTTTTGAATTCATTCCAGGTTTATTGAATCAGATTTGATCCGGAAAGAACCCCTAAAAATTCTAGCTATGGACATAAAGAAATAAACTTATAAAAACTACAGAACATGTAACATTTTACCTGCTCAAATATAAAACAAAAAAATCATCTTTGGCTTACTTGTGAAAAATACAGAGTCTATACTTGTATTAATACAGATATATATGTCATATTTAAAAGCTTGCCTATTTTCAGAACAAGAGAATAAAACACCAACAAAAATGAAAGGTTTAGGTGATAAATAACTCAAAATGCCTCTGTTACAGTCTCCTCAGAATTCTGCATCCAAAACTACTTCAAGGCTGCTGGCTAAGATGGCCAAGCTCACAAATTATGCCAGTCATTACCTAACAAAGAATTGTTAAAACTTGACTTTCTCAAGTTTCTCCAAAGATACCAAATGCTGGCAGACAACAGGAACTAGTCTAGAGAACAGTGTCCACATTCCCCAGCGACGGGGTGTAGGTGGCTTTTGGTTATTTAGCAGTTTATACATGTTTGTAATCATTTAGAAGTTTGGCTAAAAGTTGTATTGGTCATAGTCAGAAGAAACCTAAACAAAATCTTTCTAAGGAGACAAAGGGGCATTTGATATAGAAATGATAGAAAAAATGATAGATTATTGAATCTACTTTAATCCAAAAAACAACTATTAATCACAAAATATTTTACATTGGTGTGAAATTTGGTATTTTTGATAAAAATTTAAAGCTAATTTTATGATACTGTATGTATGTGTTTACTCTTGTTTGGGGTATTGTTTATGCAGCTCACTTATAAATGTAATGTATAATTAAGAAATACAGATTGATAGTTAATCGTCTATAATAATCAAATGTACAATCTTGTTAAGTATATTTTCAAGGTTATATACAGATATATTTAGGTAGTTAGACTTTAAACACTTCAAAGATATATTTACTATTGCATTTAATATTTTTAATAACCTAAGGATTTTCATGACAATGAGATATGTCTGTTCCTGACAGCACCAATTTGTTTCACAAAAGAATGAAGGGTATCAAAGCCACTCCATATGGAGTTTATTTTCTTCATGTCAAAAGTTAGTCATTTGGGTAAAGAAACTGACTTTTCTTTGAGTTCTGACAGTATGTATGCAAACTGGACAAGAAGGACACAAGAAAGGCGGCTGCCAAACATTTCCAAGACAAAGTACGATAGTCCTTCAAAATTCCCTGCTTCTCAAAACTTTCTGGCAGATATAGTAGGCTTATCATCCAAAGTTTGTTGCCCCAACATCACAGAAGAAGTTTTGGTGTCTGTTCAGGCAGCCAGATATCCCTGTCATGAGACAACATTATACCCTTTTGGGGTCTATACAGCTGAATAATATACCATTGTGTATGTATGTATACTACATTTCATTATCCATTCATATGTTGGTGGGCATTCATACGGCCTTAATGATGGAAACTTCTGGAGCCTACTTGGTAGCAGAAATAGGTTTCTCTGCTTCCTCTCCGTCTGTCTCTCTGAACAACTCTGTTCCCCCACACCCTTCAGCCCCAGACCTGAAGCCAGTGCATCCAATTGACTACGTATTGTTACGTCTGATATTGAGAGACACAGTAGATTCTCCTGTTTCTATTGAGTATTGTCAGAGTGATAAAAACTCTAATGCTTGAAAAAAGTGACAACGCACTGAATTTATCACTGACGATAATTCATTTTTCGTGGCCCTGAAGATCTGAACCTGGCATTTGTACCTTTCGCCAAACTGCTATGTATTCTTGAAAGGATGCTGATCGTTCCTATGACATTGTCTCCCTGTCTAGCCCAGATTTCAACTGCTAAGTTCTAGTTTCAGACACCTTGACAAGTTGAAACTTATTCCAGAGACCTGAGAAGGCCCCCTCTTGCATACCGCATTTGTTCTCAGTAAGTTTGTTATGCTTCTTCTTGGCTCCCAGCCACTCTGTAACTAAAGGTATTAGAGTGGATTCAAGGATGGGCCTCCCCCATTCCCCACTGCCGGGTGAAGGCAGGAGCAGCGCTATTTTGTGACTGAGAGCTAACAAAATTCTTAGCTTCGAAGGCACAAGAAGGCTTCGTTTAGATACCAGGAAGAGATCAAAGCCAAGAAATACAAACAAGTCTGTTGTCTGAGGCAGGCGGAGAGTCATCACAAGGGAGCCCCACATCTCTGACAGCACAGCAGATGCAGTACATCTGAGAGGTTACCACAAAACAAATAAATACTCCATGGCCCCTTCCCTTGATGTCTCAAGGAAACAAAAGCATGGGGCTTTCACCTGTAACACAGCAGCCTGCTCTCTGCAGCTGGCACACGGTCTTCCACCCCCTTCTACTTCTGTAGTCCTCGATGAAAATTTGGTATTTGCTCATTGAAATTACCCACAATGTACAACTTTACATATGCGTCTGAAAGAGTAATGATAAAAATGGTTTGATTTGAAACTTTCTCGGGGAAGTGACATATTGACTCCTTTGCAAATTGGAAGGGTTTCAAGCTGGTGGTGGCAATTAACAGAAGCACTTTGCCCTACTAAGCAAAGCTCTGCAACTCTAACTCATAAATGAAGAAAGGGAAGGGTGTGGATTTCCCTCTGGTGGGGAAAGTTCTTGGTTGAAGAGGGAGATGGATATGTGTTGCCATCTAATTCATGGGAATACTAGCTTCAGTGGTTCATACTCGTGTCTGTTTCTGGTCATTATCATAATCCCGTGACTTTGAAACTATCATGTTTTTAGATAGAAAGCATTTGAATGTTTTCCCAATTTCTTGTGAGAAGTAATAGAATTAAGGTATGTACCTGTTTTATTTAAAAATATTTACAAACTAATTTTAATGACTTCAACCAGTTAGAAAATTGAATCTTTTAGTTAGATAATTATATAAAAATATAGGGAGGTTACAAAACATGACATTAATTGCAGGGGTTAATATTTAACTTATTAAATTTGAAGGAAACATAAAATAGGTACTAGCTCATAGCAATTAAGGATTGCTAACCAAAACAGTCAACTAGAGAAGATGCTTTTCTCTTTTAGTTTTAAAAATTCTAAATATAAACTATAGTCAGTGACCACACAGTGTGCCCAGGAAGTCCCCCATTCTGTCCCTGTACATTCATGGTAAGCAGCAGGGCTCTAATTGTCAGTACATTGGAAGAGTCAGGAGAAAGTTAATGGATAGCAGCAGTGGTTAGTACAAAGCAGGTTATCTGAGCACATTAAGAGAGACATGCATTTTACTGGGAATTTGGGGACAGGTTTCCATGGAAGTGACACCTGAGAGGAACTGCAAGGGGTCACTCGATACTAGCCAGATAGAAAGCATTCTGGTGTGGGGAAATGTGAAGCAGGAAATGAGTGAGGTACAGGCAACGGCAAGATGGCAGAAAGGAAGGGACTTCTGCATCAACAAGCCACAGGGAAAGAGCACAGAGTGAAGCAAAGTGCGTCTGACCTAGGTAGCTTTAGGTTCAGGTTAGAGAGAAGGCTAGCAGGCTAGAGTAGGCAGGCAGACAATTCAGAGTCTTGCAGTCTGAATGCTTCTAAAGGTTTGGGGAGGGTCAGGAATTGGTGGAGGTGTAGTGGGTATATTCGCACAGCTGGTGCACAAAGCTTACCCGTCTAAGGACAGAATGGACAACAATGAACACTTTAGGTATCTGGCTTGAAAATACATGCTCTAACCAGACTTCTAGTTGACTCAAACCTATACCTGTTTGGGAACCAGCAGAGTATTCAACTGACTGAGTAATATTTCTTAAATATATTTATATATGATGTTATGGGCCAAAAGAGAAGAAATATGGAGCCAGAAACCAATGAAGCCAAAAGATTAAAAAATCATTAGTCATGGATGAGCACTATTTCAGATCTCCATATTTTGGCTTTTCAATAATGTCCACATTGTGTGTGTGTGTGTGTGTGTGTGTGTGTGTGTGTGTGTGTGCACGTGAGCTTGCACCTGTGGAGCTTAGAAGTTGATGACAGGGAAAGTCTTCTGACTTATTTTAAAGCTTTTTAAATGTTTATTTTGTGTCTGTAGCTGGTTTGCCTTTAGGCATGCGTATGTACGTGTACCACGTGTGTCCGTGGCCTGTAGGGGTCAGAAAATGGCACTGGATTCCCAGTAATTGGAGTTATTGGTCACTGCAAGCCACCATGTGGGTGCTGTGAACTAAACCTGTGTCCTCTTCAAGAGCTCTTAACGACTGAGCCATGACTCCAGCCCTTTCTACATGAGTTTGAAGAAAGGGTATCTCACTTGAGCTGTTAGCTCACCAGTTTGGCTCTCTTGGGTGGTTAGCTAGCTCCAGGGATCTGACTATCTTTATACTCCAAGTGCTGAAGATACACATCTGGTTTTTGTATTAGTTGGTATTAGGATTTGAACTCAGGCCCTCATGCTTATTTATCAAGTCCTTCGCCTACTGAGTCATCTTCCAAGACTCCACATTCACTCTTGCATTCAGTCTATCCGAGGAAGGAATCTCTTTATCTTCTAATAGAACGGGGGATACGAACAGTAAAATTAGAACTGGGTAGAACACAGATGATGTGGTATTACGGTAAGGCATGATGTGTGATACAAGGCACATCACATGTGATATATTGCCAAAATACGTTCACTTATATCTTCACTTTGAATGTGCCCTGTGACAGAAATGTCACTTGGTCCTTCTAACATGGGATGGAAATGGCTCAAGAACATGCTTCTGTTCAGTGACTGGCTGATTCTGAACTATGATCAACTTCTACAGAATGCATTTCAATGATGCAACTACAGCCCTCACATATGAAATTCACAAAAAGTAATACTAATTGCCTTTAAAGTGATGCATCTCCAGGGCTTTTTCCATGACCCCAGTTGCCTGACATAATCGGCTGGTTTCTCCTTGTAAGCTTTTATCCAGCTCCCAACTGGTACTTCAACCTACAGCAATCTGCAGGATATTTTCTGGATGAAAAATGACTCAACCAACAATATTCAGAAGGAATCACGAAACCACTGGCATTGCTCAAGTGTCAGAATCTGAGCCGGGACTTTGGAAGTCCAGTAAGTGTTACTGTGGCACCTCCTTGGTGAGGAAAGGGCTGCCAAGGCGGAACTGAATCATGTGCAGGTGCGTTCCGTCACTCTTTCCCTTTCAAGAAACGGCTCACACAGCCCAGGACTGTCTTTATGGATGAGAAGGGAGGCAGCAAGGGCCCCAGTCTGACAGGCAGGCAGAGCACACTCTCTCCCGGATGCAAAGGTCATTAAGACTTAATGACCTCCCCCAAGGCCACCCACCCAGAAGAACAAAGAGTCCTGGTTTTCAGAAAGATGAGAGCAGAGGAATGGTGTGTGCCGGGTTCCTGTGTGGAGACATGGTGACCTCATGCTCTGACTTCAGACATTGAGCACAGGCAGACCCTGGGTAGTTAAGAAGTGGGTAAAACACACAGTAATTTCACTGGCATTTTGGGAAAGAAAAACTGTTGAGCCAGGTCCTTTTCATTCTCATATATTGCCGAGTCCTGAAAAGAAGATATAAGACAACATGAAGGATTAAATAAGCAGCAAAAGAACCTCCCACAGGCATACACATACATACCACACCATGCACATACATACACAATAAACACATACATGTCAATAAACATACTACACACATAAAATATACTGCACATACAAATACATAAAAACATACCACATACACACTCACATACACATACAACACTACCACTACTACAGACACCACAAACATACTTAAACAGACACCACACACACACATGTATCAACACAGATCACACAAACACACATATACCAAAAACATGTATATAAATACATAAAACACATACAACATAATGCCCCTACGCATACATATACACACAGCCCTTATCACACACACATAAATGAACACATAACATACACATGGATGTGCCCCACCAATATGCCACGCATACATACATAAGCATGCATCACATAGACACACCACACTGCATATCACATACACCACACATAATACATAAACACAAGCCACATACATATACTATACCATAGCACATGACATACACACATGTATAAACACAGCAAACACACACAGATACATACAAATTCAAACCATATATGCCATACATCACACCACATATACTGTACCACAGACATCACACCCACACATATAAACATATAGCACACACTTATATAAACAAATAACACACATGCATACACCTTTTCAAACACCACAAATACATAGATAAACATACACCATATAGAGACAAACCATACCACATAACCCATACATATAGAGATAACCCATACACAACATACAAATACATAAACACATACCACACACATATACCATGCAAGAACATTTTTATTTTGACTGTTCCCCTTTCATCTTGATATCTAAGCACTTGGACAGACTCTCTTTGGATTAGATAGAACTTTGATGGCAAAGACTGATGACCAATTTCTTAGGAAGTAATTGAGGGTGAAATAAAACTTTCCAGGAAAAAAAGGAGAAATTGCACTTAGCCATGCCCTCTCTTTTAGCTGTGCCTGGTTCTTTTCCATGCTTTGCTCAAATAATTCTTAAGGTGGAATCCTGAGACCTGCCACATTAGCACCTCCTTAGGACTAATGTTATAAGCCATAATCTTGGGCTTCATCCCAGACTTCCTGAACCAGAAACCTGGATGTAGACCCAGCAACATATGTTTAATAAGACCTCCAGCAGACTCAAATACTCACACATTCAAACAACTGGAGCGTTCAGTTGCCTGGAATTTCTCATAAGTGTATTTCAATATTATAACTGAAGGCAGAGATTAATACAAACCCAAAAGGGCAAAATATTGTGCAAGTCATGGAAGACACTTACTTTGATCTCCCTTCAAGAAGGAGCTCTTCATTCAATCCCAAGCAGAGCAGTTAGCTGAGAAGCCCACAATGCCTTAGGTAGCATGCACTTTGACTGGTAATCTTCTACAGCAAGTCAATGTAGAAAGTGTTCTAGGACCTGGTCATTTCAGCCCAGGTGACAGCCCTCTGATGGCCACTCCTCGAGAGCTTGCTATCCGATCATATCAGGAACACCTCTGTCAGACCAGAACTGAAGTTTTGCTGTGGGTGTTCCTTTCTTCCATCTTATCATTTGAAAGTGTCACATTGGATATCTGAAAGTTTCCCCTGCCCTAGTCTTTTCCTTTTAGTTTCCCATTAACTTCCCTTGCGATGATACCCTGGAATGCCTACATTTTCTTTTTGCATCAGCTTCCAAAGGTTGCCACTAGAGTAATTGTGCTTGTTGCTAAAGTGAAACCTGCATCAGTTTCTTTCCTCTTTGCCATCAGAGCAAATGAATGATAGAAGATTCAGGAAAATCTTCAGCCCTTGGAGGCAGGAGCATGAGCGAGGTCATCACACAGCGTCTTCAGCTAGGAAGCTGAGAGACATAGTGGCTGGCTCTTAGATGACTTGTTTTGAAATTCACTTCAAGACCTAATTCCATCAGGTGGTGCCCACCACACTCGTGATTAAGTCTTCTGACATAAACATGTCTGGAAGCATCTTAAATTATGTGTCCAGATGTATATTTTCTAGGTTGTTCCAAATCCATTCAAATAGACAATGAACAGTAATCGTTACATCATCTGAATTTTCATCTTCCCCAAATATTAAGTCTTCTTGAAGACAAGACAGAATTCTGACATATTTTGTACGATCAAAGCAGCTTCATTAGATAACCAGCTTATTTTTAAGACCAGACTAGGACTATCCTGCTAGACTAAATGCTAAATGTACTTACAGTAAATTATTCACCCCAAACCATTGACTCAGCAGGATGGGAACTCCTGAAGAAGAAAGCCCAGTTAAGAAGAAATACAGGATCCCTATCTTCACTTGGTGTTTAGCTGCAGTACTGGAGAGGTTACACCTTTGCCCCATCTACTTACGCTGAGTCCTACAAGATTAATGAGATAATAAAACAGTAATTAGAGAGAGATGGAAGGAGATGGATTACCAGGAGGAGAGGACAGGCAAGCTTCGCATACATGGGACACCTGTTGTCTTTGGGGGAGGAAACTCCACAGTGCCACACTTAATTGCTCATTAACTTCAACGCTGATTTCCTGTCTTAGGAAAACACTTGCCAGGTTAATTGGAAAGTCATACCCCGTACATTGATATGGGAAAGTGATCAAGTGTTATTTCTTCACAGGTATCAAAAACAGAGAGAAACTGAGCTTCCCAGCTCCTTTGTCATGATTCAGCTTTTCCCCATCCTAAATCTCACTGATGCTTGGTGTCTTATAGCTAAGGTTTTAGTGGAGCCTGGTTGCTATACTTCCCAAAAGTATTAAGTTGTGTGGCACCAAAAAGAGAGATTTCTTAGAGACAGAAATATCCAAAAGACTAGAGACTGAACTCTTTGGCCTATACCTCAGGTGTTACTAAGCTCATCTTATCTTTGTTCTTGAAGGCTGGGTGGAGTGACTTCCTACATATATTGTGTCCTGTGCACATGACAACTGCTAAAATACTTGCTTCAATAATTATGTCTTTGTGTATATTATAAACATCAGGCTTGTAATTTTCATTTATTTTATTAATTATTTACTAATTTGTTTTACTAATTATTTCATTTTCTCATTGATTTTTTCATTCATTAAATATATATATATATCTGAATAAGAATTTTGCCAATTTTAGATAGATAGATAGATAGA
>LOJH01000280.1:43458-69256 GCA_001685095.1 Ellobius talpinus | reverse complement strand
TTTAAAGAGAGAGAGACCACACCCCAATGGGCTGGTATCTCAACGGCTATTGGCAGAAGGAGCGGAAGGAGCTCCCGCAACATCTAAATATAACACCAGTAGCACAGACACTGAAACAACAATTAATAAATGGGGCCTCCTGCAGCTGAGAAGCTTCTGTAAAGCAAAAGGACACAGTCAATAAAACAAAATGGCAACCTACATAATGGGAAAAGATTTTCACTAACCCGACATCTGACAGAGGACTGATCTCCAAGATATATAAAGAACTCAAGAAACTAGACATCAAAATACCAAATAATCCAATTAAAAATTGGAGTATAGGTCTAAACAGAGAATTCTCAACAAAAAAGAATCTCAAATGGCCAAAAGACACTTGAGGAATTCCTCAACATCCTTAGTCATCAGAAAAATGCAAATTAAAATGACTCCAAGATACCATCTTACACCTGTCAGAATGGCTAAGATTAAAAACACTGATGACAACTTATGCTGGAGAGGATGAGGAGTAAAGGGAACACTTCTGCATTGCTGGTGGGAGTACAAACTTGTACAACCACTTTAGAAATCAGTATGGCTGTTCCTCAGAAAATTGGGAATCAATCTACCTCAAGACCCAGAAAAACCATTCTTGTGCATATACTCAAAGGATGCTCAATCATACTACAAAGGATATTTGCTCAACTGTGTTCACAGCAGCAGCATTCGTAAATGCCAGAATCTGGAAACAACCTAGATGACCCTCAACCGAAGAATGGATAAAGAAAATGGAAAATGTGGTACACTTACACAATGGAGTATTACTCAGCAGTAAAAGACAATGACATCTTGAAATTTGCAGGCAAATGGATGGAACTAGGAAAAAAACCATCCTAAGTGAAGTAACCCAGACCCAGAAAGACAAACACGCTATGTACTCACTCATACGTAGATATTAGATGTGAATCGAAGGATAACCAGCCTATAGTCCAGGACTCCAGAAAAGCTAGGTAATAAGGAGAACCCTAAGAGACACATACATGGATACCCCTGGCAAGGGGAAAGAGAGAAGATCTCCTGAGAAAATTCTGAGCATGGGGGGAGAGAGGTGAGGGTAGAAGGGGAAGGGCAGTGGAGAAGGGGAGAGGAAAGGAGAAAATGGGGGAACAGGATGGTCGAGATGGGGGAAGGACAGAAAGCTAGATATCTTGATTGAGGGAGCCCTTTTAGGCTAGGTAGAAACCCGGAATCCACAAGGAAGACCCCAGCTAAGAATGTAAGCAATAGTGAGAGGGTACCTGAACTACCCTTCTCCTGTAATCAGATTGATGACTATCTTAATTGTCATCATAGAAGCTTCATTCACAGCTTGTGGAAGCAGATGCAGAGATCCACAGCTAAGCACTGTGTCGAAGTCCCAGAGTTCAGTCGAAGAGAGGGAGGAGCAATAATGTGAGCAAAGGCATCAAGACCATTAGATAGCCACAGAAACAGCTGACCTGAGCTAGTGGGAGCACACTGACTCTGGACTCACAGCAGGAGAACCTGCATAGGACCAATCTAGGCCCACTGAATGTGGGTGACGGTGTGTGACTTGGGCAGTCTGTGGGGCTGCTGGCGGTGGAACCAGGTTTTATCCCTATTGCTTGAACTGGCTGTTTGGAGCCTATTCTCTTTGGAGGGATACCTTGCTCAGCCTATATATAGAGGGAAAGCCTTGGTCCTGCCAGACTTTGTTGACTCCCCATAGGAAGCTTGACCCTTTATGAGGAGTGGGTGGGGAATGGGGTGGGGGAAAGAGTGGGAGGAGGGGAGGAGAGAGGGAGTGGGTACTGGGATTTCTATGTAAAATAAGAAAAGATTGTTCTTTAAATAGCAAATAATTTAAAAAAAACGAAAGGAAGGAAGGAAGGAAGGAAGGAAGGAAGGAAGACTATTTCATTTCTGCCAAGCCAGTTCCAGCACTAGGCTTGTTTCTTCCTTCTTTTCATTTTAAATAAAACTTTAATTATAGACTTACTAATTTTACCCATTTTATTTCTCTCCACAAGTATTGAGATTCTGGTTGACTTGCTCACTTGCTTCTGAGGCACATATTCTTCATTTATTTTTCAGCCTATTCACTTTCTCCCCATTATGAGGGGGAAAAAAAGAACTTGAAACTGACACATTTCTTTCAGTAACCAGGGGCATTCCAGGCTTGGGAAATTGCTACCTATTGGAGTGAAACCATAATAAAACCCCCAAAGTAAATATTTTAGTAGTTGGCTAGAAAAAGCTCCTCAAATAATCTGTGGAAGACCATTTAGAATGAAGTTTCCTAAGAGCTCAGTGTGAAAACCTGTTTGACTTGTTACAGTAGGTGTGGATAATTTGCAAGCCCTTACAAAAAGCTACAATGGAAGAGAGTATAAATATAAGAGAGACGGATTAGGGCTTAAGAATTCTGAAGCCCTAGGATGGACACGATAGTGCTCTCAGGGTGAGGAGCCTGAGAGCAGAGCCGCAGTCTCCCATAGGCAACATGGAGTTGATGTCTGGGTACATGTGGATTTCATGTCAAAGACTCGGGTTTACCAGTCACTCCTTACAAGGAATCTTCCTTTGCTTTTAAATCCTTTTCTCTATGTGTAAAGTTGGGTCCTGTGTTGTGAAATGTGCGTTGTGCACCATGAAATGAGATTTTTTTTTCTGAACTGGATATGTTAATGATCATCATTTCATTTAGCAAAATGAAGGAATGCAGCAATAATTCTAAATGTTTTCCTGAGTCAAAAGTTTCCTTCCAAGTCAAATACGTCAACCACTGATCAAACTAAGAAATTTGTACAAAAAGTGCAGCTCTGTCTTCAAGAACTGGCCCTGCTGGAGATTCGGCTCAGTTGTTTCTTTTGTTTGTTTGTTTGTTTGGTTGGTTTTTTGTTTCTTGAGACAGAGTTTCTCTTTAGCTTTGGAGCCTATCCTGAAACTAGGTCTTGTAGACCATGCTGGCCTCAAACTCATAAAGATCCACTTTATTTATTTATTTTTTTGTCAGATCAATTGTTAAGGACAGGAAATTACCCAGAGGCACACACGCCAGCCACAAAAGTATATATATATATAGCGCCTCTCACACCTACTCTAATGAGTCCGAATGACGCCTTGCCCTTGAGCCATCTTGTGCATTGCAATGAAGCCTGAATAGCTATGGGCGCAATAAACTACTCTTTATGTTCTGTCACTGACATAGGCTATGGAAAGAATGGGTTTTGATTATTACATACTAGATAGGTTGATAAATGCAATCAAAACTGAATTAAATTTTGATTGGTAAGTATGGCAGAAAGATGTTTTTAAAATGAAATTTAAAAAATGTGTTGGAATCAACCTATGAAATTAAAGAAATAATTTGTATTGTATTGTAAAGAAATATATCCTATTTTATTAAAATAAAGAAACAGTACTTTTTTCCATATCATCTCAAGTTTAGCTGTCTCTCCCCGCATTCTGTTAAGAAATATATCTTGCTTTATTAAAATAAAGAACATATATATATATATATAGTCACAACTTGTTTAGCCTAAGTTCTGTAAACTAACTATAAGCAAGATTATTTTTCCAGCCACCTCTTTTCTTATTTGTGCTTTCAGAGGGTCAGGTACCAGGTGCTTATTAATATACTGTAAACATGTTACACAGGCAAATTTGTAATCATATGCAATCCATGTATAGAAAATAAATTCCCTCTTTTTTTTCCTCTGTGAAGTTAGAAGATCTGAGCCACTAGAATAAATCCCAAATGCCCCTAAATGTCTTTTCTGCTATTATACATTGTATTGTCAATTAAAGCTTCTATTCCTTGAAATTCCTGAATCTATGCAAGAGCAGACACAGATGTAATAAGGTTCACATTCTTCCACAGAGTTTTAGAATTATCAATGTTTGAACAATACATTTCCTCATAGCCACTTTCTGGTTTATATTTGGAGCAGGGGGAGGAATCTCATACAAGAGAATCAGCTGTAATGATTTAGTGGCGGAAGAAAGGTATCTTGTGGGTTGGAGCCAAGGGGCACCGCAAAGTCACACCATGCAACAGGGCCCAAGTGTGAGGTTTATCGGTGGGTGGTGCAGAGGCGGCCTCTGAGCCAGCGAGGAAGGATGGGAGGGCTTGCTTTTTATAAAGGGTGCTGTCCTAGTGGAGACACCATGGCTGCTGCTGCTGACATGTCCTGCTAGGTTCCTGAGGGCAGTGAATGCCGACACTAGCCAAATGTGTTTCAAAGTATTCTTCCTGACTTTTAAAAACCATAGCCACATTAACATTACCAAAAAAACAAGAGTTTTTTTTTAAATATGCTTGAATCCTCATCCACTGTATAAATGTCAGAGTCGGTAATCTTCACTTCAAAGGACTCACAAAAGTGACTGTGCAGGAGATATAACTGCTGAGAAATCTCTTGTTCCATGATCTGTCGAAACTGTTGGGCATTTGCTTAACCTTGCTGCTTTATTCACCATAGAACGAGCTGAAATCAACAATTTAGTTGCCCATCAAAAGATGAATAGATAATAAAATTTGGTGTATATATACACATGAACACACACATATGCATAATTCAGCTCTAAAGAGCAATTCAACTAAAAGTTTTTTGAGAAAATGGATAGATTTGGAATGTAAAGTATTTAATGAGTTTACATAATCTCAGCAAAGAAAAAACTGCATGCTCTCTCTTGTATGTGGTATCTAGTTAATATAGTCACACATATAATGTAATCCATAGTTGGGTTTTATTCCCCCTTTGCTCTTTGTGGTCTACCCCCCAGGTCTCAAAGAATGGAGACTTATTCTTACTCATGAATACCCAGTCTTAGTGTGGCTTGTTTCTAGCCAGCTTTTCCTAAATTATCCCATCTATCTTTTGCCTCTGGGCTTTTACCTTTTTTATTCTATATACCTTTCTTTGCTTCTTACTCCATTGCTGGTTGTGTGGCTGGTTGGGTGGCCCCTGATATCTCCCTCTCCTCCTTTTCTTGATCTTATTTTTCCATTCTGCCTGCCAGCCCCACCTAGTTCTCTCTCCTACCCAGCAATTGTCTGTTTAGCTCTGTATTAGACCAGGTGTTTTAGACAGGCAAAGTAACACAGCTTCACAGAGTTAAACAAATGCAACATAAAAGAATGCAACAGGTCTTTGCATCATTAAGCAAATATTCACAGCATCAAAAATGTTAACACATCTTTATTATTCCACAACAGTAAGCAAATGCACATGTGGATTCAGTATAACAGGGAGAAAAGAGGACAAGAAAGGCTAAATATAAAGAGACGGGGATGGTCATAGGTACAGCTAACTCAGTGTACCCAGTACTAGTCCCGAGACTCAGGGACGCCCTCCACAGAGACACCACCAACAGCTAACTTGGTGTACCCATTACCAGTCCTGAGATGCAGGGAAGCCCTCCACAGAGACACCACCAATAGCAAAGAATTAGAAAGGGCCTTGGGGCCCTTGACATCAGACAGCACCTGTGAATTTGTTGGAAATTTTTGTTCTCCTTTTCTATCCTACCAAGTTATTCAGAATCACTGGGACTATGCCCAGGAATATTTTTCTGAAAAATTCTGCAGGCAGTTTTCTTCAGGTGCTAAGGATCAAGTCCAGGATGTTGTTCATGCTAGGCTAGCTAGAGGTATGCTAGGGAGCTACACTCTGACCCTCCAGGTATTTCTTACACTGAAATATGAAACCCATTAAACTAGATGGTGGCATATTACTTCACACTGTGTGAAAATTTTCACTGTAATTGGTTTAATATAAAAGCTAAGTGGCAAGTAGCTAGGCAGGATTTTGGGGGCAAAAAATGCTGGGAAGAAGGAGAGCAGAGTCTGAGGAGTCCTCAGACAGATGCAGGGGAAATAGGATGTGTAGAAAATTAGGTAACAAGCTATGAGCCTCATGGCAGCAAGGAAAGGAATAGAAATTGGTTAATTTAAATTGTAAAAGTTAGTTAGTAATAAGCCTAAGCTATCGACCAAGCATTTTAATTAATAAGTCTCTGTGTGGTTATTTGGGAGCTGGTGGTCATGATGAAAAACTCTGTTTACACTAGATTGTCATTCTGGTGCCATGTAGATAATGCCCAAAACAGCGTTTCTAAAGCATGAAAGACTATTAGGAAAACCTGCAAATGTTGAGCAAATGCTTATGTAAGACCCCATTCCCAACCAGTTAAAGAATTCTTTGGGAGATGGGGTTATTGAGGCTAAGCTACTAATCAGTAGAAAAAACCTCCCGGGATGTTCTCCTGTGAAGACCCTGGACTGGCCAGTGGCTGGGGTAGAACAGCTGTGGTGCTCACCATTGGAAAACAAGGCCATAACATTACTAGGGAGACGAGCTGGGGAGACAGCCACTGACAATGGCGGTATGCTGTACCTTGTTCTGGAGACTGCTTCAAAGGTGGTCCTTTAAAAGGTAGTGGTGACTTCAACTAGGGATTGCAAACCAAACATTCAGTGATTAACAGATGCCATCTCTGTGTTCCAGGTGTTGGAATGGTGCAGCATGATGGGAACACTGAGTCCTTGAGCTCAGGGAGCTCACGTTCCAGTGGGTGGAAGAAAAACATAGATTAGTTAAAGTATGTCCTGTAGCACATCAGAGGAAAGGAAAGTGACAGAACTAAGTTATTTGACATAAGTCAGTCAAACTATACTTATTGATGTCAGTATTGGATGGTGGGTAGGAAAGAAGAGGGAGAGTCATGAAGAGTGCCCTATACAAAGACTGGGTATGGAAAAGGACCAGCAAGGAGGTGCTGCATCCAAATCAGAGAGTAAAACAAAACTGGGCCAGCAGCGCAGCATGGGAGGATGTGGCCCTCAGTAAGAGCACTAGCTTTACCTGTGTGATGAAATTTGGAGTAATTCGAGCAGACAGTGAAGAGATCAGGGCACATTTAGCTGCCCCATGCTGAAGAGAAGAGCAAGCTGACACTAATGGAGTATGAAAAAAGCGAGACCACTTAGGAGTCTACTGTAATAGTTCTACAGAGACAGTGGTCTCCAGTCATAGCCCTGAAGTGACCCGTCTCAGCTTGTCTTGGAAGCTAAGTAGGGCCTGGACAGTCTTGGATCTGAGGGAACACAGCAGCCAGTACCAAACTAGCAGCAAGATCAAGGACAAAAAAACTAGAATCTGCCAATGGTGATAGAGTAGAAAGGAGAGGACATGAGGATGCTGCTGAAGATTTGGTCTGAGAAGTTATCAGGGTGGAATGTTTTGAGGCTGTGAAGAATAGAAGAAAAGACAGGGCTGGGGTTTTAAGGTCTGGAATGTTCTAAGCATGTTAAGTTAGAAAATTCAAAGTAGAATGACAAACAGCCAATCGACATATGAACCTGAAATTGGGAGAAATTCAGAGGGGACAGAAATACAAATCATGAAAATATAGCTCTACAGATTATGTTTAATGCTGTAAAAGAGATTACAGCTCTACAGATTATGTTTAATGCTGTTTAAGGGATTCTGAGTTAAGGGTTGAACCTGGGGGCTCATGCACACTTTCACTGGGCACAGCTCTAGTACTTGGAACTGATATTTTATCATGATCCAGAGGTGATCTGTCGACTCTAGAAAGCCTACCTAGGTTAGATACATGAGGTTTTGAGTAACTGTGGTGGAGAAGGTGTGAAACAATGTAGCTTGGACAGGATGGAAGCTGAGGTGTTATGGAAAGGAGAACTCAGAAGGTGCTCAAACCTGGTTAAGAATGTGTTTTAAGAAGAGGGAAGTGATCAATTTAAATGTTGTAGGTTAATTAAATGAACTTAGAACTGTTGAATGGATTTAGCAATATGAGAGTCATTCTTTATTCTTTAAGAACATTTTAATGGAATTTATGATGCTTAGCAAAAAAATACCCTAAAGACCATGCAGTTTGGTATAATGGTGCGTGATTTTAATACCAACACTCAGAAACAGAGGCAGACAGATCTCTGTGAATTCAAGCAAAGTCTTGTAGGAAGAAGAGGGCTGGGTGCCAATTTGTAGGAGGGAGAGGGGTCGCTTGGTCATTCCTGACTGCCCACCCCTGAAATAACCACACAGAAACTATACTAATTAAAACACTGCTTGGACCATTAGCTCTAACTTCTTATTGGCTAACTCTTATATTAATTTAATCCATTTCTATTAATCTGTATATTGCCACGTGGCTTACAGGCAAAGATTTGGCATGTCTGACTCTGGCGACTCCATGGCATCTCTCTCTGACTCTGTGTTCTTCCTCCCAGCATTCTGTTTAGTTTTCCCCGCCTAGCTTTGTTCCCCTACAGCTCTGCTATAGGCCCAAAGCAGTTCCTTTATTANAACTCTTATATTAATTTAATCCATTTCTATTAATCTGTATATTGCCACGTGGCTTACAGGCAAAGATTTGGCATGTCTGACTCTGGCGACTCCATGGCATCTCTCTCTGACTCTGTGTTCTTCCTCCCAGCATTCTGTTTAGTTTTCCCCGCCTAGCTTTGTTCCCCTACAGCTCTGCTATAGGCCCAAAGCAGTTCCTTTATTAACTAATGAAAGCAACACATAGACAGAAGGACCTCCTACACCACAGTCTGGTCTACAAAATGAGTTCCAGGACATCTAGAGATACACAGAGAGTTTGTGTCTCAAAAAGGTGTGTTTATGTAAATATTTGTGGGTGGCTGTAGTACTGTTGTACTAGCAACTGAAATGCTGTTGTTGTTGACATAAGACCTGCCTATGTGCATACATAGCTGAAGAACATAGTATTATCTGGCATTCTGGGTCTGCTTGGCACATGATTTGGGGAAATTTGGAATAAGAAATACCTTTGAATGATGCAGAGATAGGCAGAAAGATGAAGGCACCCATGCACATAGAATTCGTAGATCTAAGATGAGATTGGGCAGAATTGTTGGTTGTTTAACAATTATAGTCATCTAACAAGTAAAGTGGGTTTAACTCAGATTGGTGGTGTGCCTAGGAATTGTAACAGGAAGAAAGGGAGGGTGATGGAGTTAGAGACGCCTGTCTTTTTGATCATTCACTGCTTGTTTGTTTAACTGGATTATTGCTTGTTTTCAAGTGAGGGTATCAGAATGAAATGATCAGGGAATAAAATGCTTCAAATTGAGGTCATGGATGGATGCAGGCACTGGGAATAGCAAACTCAAGGAACTGTGTGGCATGAAAAGCTAGGGTATCACATACAAAGAGGCTGATGAGGTGAGAAGGAAGTATCATGAAGCATTATCATCATTGGTGTTGAAATCACCAAAAATTGGTGAGTGACAATGAACTTTGGAAATGAAAATTTTAACACATGAATGAATGTGGATGGCCCTGCAAATCATTAGAGTACCTGACTGTGGAAGGGAGTAGGAGCTGGAAGAATGTGGTAGTAGAGTCTGATGTAAGAGCTTTCAAGGGCATTTTTGAGGGGGCTTGCATGTGTAGAAGTGATACTGATGAGCATGGAAACTGTTATCCTCCACCTCCAGGTTTTGGTGGTTAAGGATGTGTGGGAAGAAAGCAGCCAACTTGAAAAGGTCCCAGGAAGAAAATGTCCTCATGGGAGTAAGACTTTATTAGCAGGATGTAACAGAGGAAGGAGTCAGCCATTATTATTGGCCTTATGGTTAGTAGTGCATGTACAACTCCAGACAAGCCTAGGGGCTACCAGACATCAGTTTTCACAAACCCACTTCATTGGAAACAGAAAGTATTTTCTCAATAATCTAGCCAAGAAAACTCCTTGACTTATCCTTAACCATTTCTTGAGACTTTCTCCAAATGATCAAATCAAGAAATGAAATTAGACTCTGGTCTCAATCCTCGGTGTTGAGATAAGTTATCCTGGTAACATTTTCTGGAAGACACTCTCACAGAAAGCAGTTGTCAAACTGCTTTCTGATCACAGTATTGATCTAAATGATAAACATTTACTTCCATCTTACTCTTTGATATCAGGACCTGAGCCTCAGTTTGGATATAGGTGTTTTCAACTGTGTATGTGTGAGGAAATGGACTGGTGGCCTCCTAAATACTTTTTCAGTATGTTTGGGTTCTTTTTATGGATCTCTATATTCTATCCTTGGTGACCTGTATGATTTCAGTAGTAACTTGACAAGTATTCTTTAATAACAAAAACACTGAGGCATGGAGAACAGCTAAAAATGTCCAAAATTCTAACCAAGTTCTACTTAAGATGAGATTTTAATAATCTCCACGAGTGTAATGTCTTGTTTTTGAGTAAATTTCTGGTGTGTCTAACTAATGCTGGCCTCCTCCTATATAACCAATAATTACCTTAATCTTCTGCCCCCCTTGTCTCCTCCCAAATGATAGAATTCCAGGCATTCTCCATCATGCCTGGCATATATGGTACTTAGGACTTGGTGTATGCTAGTCAAGTATCCTGCCAACATAGATAACTCCATTTTGTTCACCAGGTTTCTCATTGCTCCCAAGTCCAATTGCTCTCACTCCCAATCAACAGCAAAATTACAAATGAACACCAGCTCTGAGAAGGTTTTCAGTTACTAAAGTAAGATAGGTGACATGAAGGTCTTTCACTTACTAAAAGTTAACCTAAAGCAACCCACTAGCTTTTCAACATAAACCAATGACCTTCATAACTAGAGTGATGCCTGGGGCTTAAGGTGCTAAGCTGGAGAAAACAAAGGAGGTTGAAGTTCAAACTGAACCTGATGCTATTAATTGTGTAATGGAACTAAATAGCAACACCTACCCAAATCAATAGGTGAGGAAACAGCATTTATTGCTTAGCTAACAAAGAAAAGCTCCAGAGACACTCTGATGAACATGTATCACAAGAGTCTTACAACTTTGGAGACAAAGATGTTTTGAACAGAGGTGATCACTGTTCTAAACCACTAGAATCCAGACCTATTTCTAATTTTCCTAGAGCCTAGCTCATGCTAATGGCAATGTGATTTGCAAGAGGTTACCCTTTATTTCATCTCTTTAAAACTCTTTAAAAAGAACATTTTAGTCTTTTCTCTTTAAACTGAGAAGGCCTTTAGGACATTTATTTGCATTGTCTGCACATCTAAGATCCAAGTCTTGTAATACAATTTCTCTATCCTTTGAAATTAAGAGAAGCCAATATCCTGTAACATGTTGATATAAATCTTAGAATTTTCATATAAACATGGACTTTAATTCAGTAAAGGCACGTAATACGTGGTGATTATTCTTCACGGTACAGTTCGAAGAGGCTCAAATGATGTCTAAATTGAAGCAAGATGAGATGGCTGGTATGAAGGGGCTAAGTCAAACAAAACCAGCTGGCATAATAGCTACTTCCTAGCCTTTTAAAGACACTTTGGCTCTTCTTCAGATCTTGCCTTTTAGATTGCTGCTCCTTTTGTTCTCAGAGAGGCCTGGCTTCTCTCTCTTGTCTATACATCCTACTTTGCTAGAAGAGCTTCCATTAAATTATCTTGTTACATCCTCCTTACACTGTCTTTCTGTGGCTCTTGCTTCATGGAAGATCATTGCCCTGGGTAGAGGGAATCTTTGCCTTAGGGAGGACATCAAAGAGTAGGTCAGTTGGTCCAGGTAAGATCCCTTAGAAGGGCTGGTATTTTCTTTAGTGCTTGGGGTTTGGGTAATACTAAGTGAAAGGGTCCCCAGAGTACCCATAACAAATGTGAATGCAAAAACCACCTCTACAGTGTAGCTGCTTCCTAGGTGATAGTCATCTGCATGATGGTCATCTATATCCTTTTGGAATATGAGGAGTTGCCTTCCTTCTTTCCCCCTTACATCAAACAGGTCACTGCGATCAATACTTGGATATGAAGGCAAGAGTAGACAACAATAACAGCAACAACAACAACAAGCAATGTCAACCACCTATTTCCACATCAAGTTTTCTTTGCTCTAATGAACATAACCAATGTGACTTTGCCTTGATAGATTATGGTAGTGTGGATTAATGAGCTGTATGAAACAACGAGATTGCTTATGTAAACTGTCTACCTACAGATCACTGTGCCAGGTAGATGGGGGCATCTGTTTGTGTCTACTTTAGTGCAAGAAGAGTTGGAGGAGAAGAAACTATTATGCTCTTAAAATTCCAAAAACCATCTTAACAAAAATGATACAGAAAACTTACAATTGCATTAAAGACAAAAATCATACAGGGTTGGAGAGGCGGCTCAGTTGTTAAGAGCACCGGTGGCTATGATTTTCCAAGGTCCATTCCCAACATCTGCTTGTCAGCTCATAGTCGTGTGTAAACTCCAGTCCAAGGTGACTGCATTCCCTCTCCTGGCCTCCACGGGCGTTATGTACTTGGTGCACAAATATATGCAGACAAAACACTTATAAAATAAAAATACAGACTTAAAACAGCTTTCAAAAGAAACAAAATGATATGCCCTGTTACTTTAACATTGTTGTGGCACTCTAACTGATATAACTTAGGTAGAATGGCTCTGCTTTGGTTCATGGCTCCAGAGGTTTCAGTCTGTAGTACTTGATTCTGCTGATTATGGCTTTTAGTGAGTAAGGCAGAATGTCTTGGCACTAGAGGCATGTGTCAGAGAGGGAACAGGGTGGGTATGACTGTGTGTGTGTGTGTGTGTGTGTGTGTGTATAGTTAGGTATAGCTCATAAACACAAGCTTGCAGTGATCAGTGAACTCTACTTTCTAAAGTTTACAGAACCTCCAAAAATAGTGTCAGCATTTTTGGAAGATACATCACATCAACTCTAACACGAGGTAGAGAAAACAAATGTAGAAGAGTATCATCACCTTAGCTTGGTGTAATTGTTAGTCACACTAAGGCGCCCCTGCTCAAGGACACTGTGGAAAAGGGCAAGGGCTAACCCCATGCTAAAACCAAGGGTCTTATTTAATAGTTATAGGCATACTAAGAAAATCCTTACCTTGTATTTAATATGGAGGTTGGTTCTTCTGTCAGAAAAGGAGCAAAGAAGAAAGCCAACCACCCCTGCTCAAGGACACTGTGGAAAAGGGCAAGGGCTAACCCCATGCTAAAACCNATATGGAGGTTGGTTCTTCTGTCAGAAAAGGAGCAAAGAAGAAAGCCAACCACCCCTGCTCAAGGACACTGTGGAAAAGGGCAAGGGCTAACCCCATGCTAAAACCAAGGGTCTTATTTAATAGTTATAGGCATACTAAGAAAATCCTTACCTTGTATTTAATATGGAGGTTGGTTCTTCTGTCAGAAAAGGAGCAAAGAAGAAAGCCAACCACCTTCAAATTCTAAGCAGAATGTATAGAGCTGAAGACAGCATTGTGGCTCAACAGAGACATTTATTTCATTCTACGTGTATAAATTAGTTTTACAGAGTGTTGATGCTGTTATTCTCATTTCTTTATTTACGGTGCCTGAACTAAAGAGCTCCATCAGGTATTTTAGGGATACCTATGTTTTCTACTGAATATTGCAGTTAAGTTTTGACTGTGCATGCAGGCCAAATAAGCATCATCCCTCGGAGAATGCTGTGTAATGTGTTCTGCCTGCCTGGGTATGTTGTGTTACCTTAACATAAATGCTGACTCTCTTAAAGCCTGCTTCACAATGTGTAGATCAACTACACGCTGACAATGGGCTTCCTGTCCGCTGAGGTAATAACAGGATGCCTTCTCACTTATTTGCTCTTAAAATAACCTCTTAATCCTTGACTTGGGAAATGAGTTCTAATTTCTTCAGACAAAGGCTCAAGAAGCCAGATCAGGTCAGGTTAGTTCTTTCCCCTGAACCATCTTGTCTTTTATGAAATCCCCAACCTTCCTAATGGAGGATGAATTTTCAGATCATGCTGAAACACTTTTAGCATTTTTTGTTCATTGATACAATTACATCTCTGTGGCTACACATGTATGTTTGTGTGTAGGAGCTTATTGCTGTAGCATGTGGGGTGAGCATGTAGAAGCCTAGTGTTGTTCCTTTGGAGCCTTGATTTTTGAGACAGGGTTTCTTGATGGCCCATAGGCTAGGCTGACTGGCCAGCAAGCTCCAGGAATCTGCCCATCTCTGTCTCACCAGTCTGGGCATTATAAAAATGTGTCACCATGTCCAGCTTTTTTTTTTTTTCAACCTGTGGTTTCTTAGGAGCGAATTCTGGTCCCTGTGCTTGCACAGTGTAGGTACTTTATTTACTGAACTATCTTCCCAGCATTAACCAACCAAGAGAAGTTTTTAGTTATCTAGTGTTAGTGAGATTAGCAGTGTAGTAGACTACTTGATCAGCATGACCAAGGTCATGGGGTTGATCTCAGGTTAAAAATAATGGCCTTTTGTTGTTGTTGAAGAGTGTCATAAGCCAGCGTAGTTCCCAACACATTCTAAATATTTGTCCTTATATGCACATGTAAATGTAGTCCTCATCCTCCTCAAGGAAGCTTCTCTCTGCACCAGACAAAGACATTTACAGAAAACTATGACGAATCAAAATGCAGAATTGTGGAGCCCAGTTCCAACTGATAGATACATCTACGATATGACTCCTGCTCAGGACTTATATCAAAGAGAGGGGTGGAAAGTTGTGAGGGTCAGAGGACCAGGAAAGGTGCTGAGATAGTGTCTGCTGTAAATAACAGAAGCTGTATTCAAAAAGTCTCACTTGACAGCCTAAACAGGAGCTGAACAGAGAGGACCCCAATGGTCATGCTAAGATGGATAGAAGAAAGCCCATAAAAGAATGGTGTGCTGGTTTCCTAGGGGTATGTTCTCCATGGTCTAGACCAGTGGTCTCAACCTTCCTAATGCTGTGACCCTTTAATACAATTCCTCATGCTGTGGTGACTCCCAGCAATAAAACTGCTACTGTTATAAATTGTAATGCAAATATCTGCTTTGCAGGATATCTGCTATGTGACCCCCTATGAAAGGATCATTTTACCCCCCCCAAAGGGGTCTCAAACTGTGGGTTGAGAACCACTGGTCTAGAGAATGATCTACAATGGCCAACATTTTTGCTTGATTTGTTGAACTTATTAAGTCCATAACACACAAAAGTAAAAGCAGAGGCAACTGGATAGCCTGGGAGCAGACAAGGGTAATATCTCATCGGGGCTTACAAACATCCCAAAGGAAGTGGCTGGAGATGCTATGCTGAGCCCACTGTGATGGAGTTGCTAGCATACAGAGTACTCTTCTCACAAAGAAGTCTCCAAGAGTAACCTTCTGGTTAGCCTCCCATTCCTACTGCAGGCATTTCCAGGTCTGAGAGACCTTCTCTGCTCAAGGTCACTGTGCCATTGGGTTGTTTGACTGTGCTGGTCGCTCCCAGTCATTGAGTTAGGCTTGTCCAGCCCCAGACAAAGAATCCTGGAGGACACTATGAGACAATCACACTTGGAGAAGGCATCCTTCCATTTCAGAGCCAGCGGCACAGTGGGTTTAGATGGCACATCCAACTTTTCGCAGTTACACACACTGCAGGCTGCCATTACGAAGTGCCACAAACTGAGTGAATCGAAGTACCAGAAAGGTATTCTCTTATAGCTCTGAAAGTTCAGAACTAAATTAGCTACCAGCAGAACCATGTATCCTCTGAAGATTTTCCCCTATATTTCTTACTTTGGTGGTTCGGTGTTGTTTGGCTCATAAATGGATCGCTTCACTCTGTCCTTCCGTCAGCAGAAAGTGTTTTGTCTTCTACATCTCTCATCTTTCAGAGCGTTCCCATCTTTATCCAAAAGTATCTTCAATGACTAACGGAAGAATGCAGTGCGCTTACTTTCAAGACTGGCTTTGTTCCAGGTCGAGACTATGTGGGATTCCCACTATTCAGCATTGTTGAGATTTGATAAGCTTTTAAAAATTGAATTTGTCAATGACTTCAGCACTCTGTCTCCGTTGTTCTGGTGGAATCATCATGTTTTATCTGATTGCATGCAATTCTCTGCACTTTGTGCTGCCAAGTAAAAGCAGCAAGCAGTCCCTCCACCAAAACAACGAAGAGGCTCTGGGGAAGAATCTCATAAATGCTTGTGATGATTACGAGAATGACTCACCACAAACGGCCTGCCACACTAGAGATAGTGGAGTCAGTTATCCAGGGAGGCGACATTCTTGCAGGTGGAGAGAGCAAAAAGGTGAAGTTATGCTGTGATGTGTTTATACAGATGCTGGGCTGTCACGAAACATTTGAGAGCCACGTGGAGGAGTTCTCTACATGGTCTGTGTCCCATGGTTGCAGGACAGCCTTCTTTGTAAGACATGCGCTCCCTTCCTCGCTCCCCGGGTAGCAGCGGGTAGTAGCACAAATAAAGCAGTCCTGGTTTCTCCTCAAAACAGAGTTGTTCGGCAGCTATAAATTAACCACTCCAGGGAGAAGCTGTGTGTCCCTAATTTTGAGATAAAGATAATATTTCCACACTGCCCAGAGGTGGAAGATGGACTAGATGGCTTTCCAGTTTAAATTTTAAGCTGTATGGAACACGTTCATGCACTTTATTTATTAATAGTGTACCCAGAGTTCACTTTATTAATTAAGGAACAGAGGAGAGGAAAGAATGACTATATGAAGTGACATGAAAAAAACGCCCTTTCTTAAAAGGTTGGGATCCTTTTAAGTTTTTTTTTCTTTCACAGAGACTTTATAAGTGTACATGGAGGCTTAACGGAGAGAATCAAAGTGGCATGAGGTGAAGGGGCAAATTCTACACCCACTAAACAGATGGAAGGGAAAGTCAGATCTTTGATGATGAGGTGTTGTGTGGTTACAACGTTTTCTCTCTCTTTTTGAAACAAGATATTTACGTACAGTTGACAGTGGATTGGAGCTTGCTGGTGTAACCCAGCATGACCCTGAACTCTTGATCCCTCTGCTTTATCCTCACGAAGGGATTATTAGTTGGTGCCATCAAGCCTGGCGAGTATTGAAATACGTGACATGCAAGGAGCAGTTACAAGATCTGACGAGATGTGCTATAGATCTCCTGGGGAAGAACATTTGTGAAGTACGAGGAGACATAACGAGAGACGGTTGTGGTGGTGGTGGGTCTGTGAAGGAGCCTGGGGTTAAGGAGGGCTGGGTATGTTATCTTCTGAGGTTTAATGTAGCTCTACGGAAGTTTCAGAGCAGACCTATGGAGTGCCAAAGTCTGGTTAAAAATGGATCCTGCCTTACTCACAGCCCTTGCAATGTCACAATCTATGCTTAGTCATTGGCTGCTAACAGGAAGTTGAGAATCAAACCTGACCCAGAAGGGAGCAACTGGAGTCATCAACCATGTAGGTCACATCAGGAAATTGAGTGGCACTTTTCCCGAATATGCTGATGTAACTGCATTTTGCCATCAAGGAAGAAACATAGAGGAAAATATGTGTGTCTAGGGTATGGCTGCGTTTATTTTGGAAGTGAGAAGCACTCTGGGTTAGTGTGGGTAGAATGAGAGAAAACAGCAACAACAACAAACAGAGCAAGGAAGGACCTGAGTGCTGAAACCTTGGAACAGCAGAGGCAGAAGAAAAGACTTTGTGGTGCGCGAGGTGTCCTTGAAAACGGAAGCTGTGATGGACCACGATAGGTAGTGGCGATAGGTAGCGGCCAGAGGACGATGTGGGTATGACTGTCCTCCTGATGGCTATCAAGAGTAAAGAAGATAAGTTTTATAAGCAACACCTTACTATCTCCACTACTCTTGGTTCCAAGGCTGCCCCAGTTTTCTAATTCTGAAAACTTTAATGAATTGCCTCTCTTTTAAGTAAACACACATACAGAAATACATTTATTGGGGATGTATAAAATAGTCAGAAGGATGAGTTCCTGAGGCCATACCTATGCTGCAAGAGAAACTGTGATGAGCGTATCAGAGAAGTGTAGAGGACCTCCAACAAAGTATAGAGTACTCAAGTAGATGGAGGAGAGGAGATAGCCATGAAAAGACTCCGCCTCACAGAGAGGGGGCGACTGTGACAGGTCTCTTACCTTCACTGTATAATAGAGTTTGGGGGCAATGTTGCTTCTTTTCCCTCTTTGTTCTCCCTTTTTAAGGTCTTCTTCTGAGCTGCATGGTGAACACCTCCTCCCTAGACTGTTGATGAGCTGCTCATTTACTTTTTGAATTTGCTTTGTTGCATGCTTGATTATAAACACAGGTGATTAAATCTCAATGTGCATATGAGACACTTCCAGGAATCTCTCTGCTGAACTATAACCAATACTATGGTGCTCGTTCTTTCGGTACATCCCCAAAGTTAACACGCTTGTATAATACCTATTGCAGTGAACGATTTCCTTCTGATAGAGTGTGATATAGCCTTACAGGGTTATAATCTGGGGCAGGAATTTATACTTGCTTGTACATAGTAGTGTTAGTATATGGTGGTCTTAGGTACTCAGTCAGGGTCCTGGTTTGGAAAGGGGCAGAGCCCTGCTATATTATATATCTATATTATATCTATATTATATATCTATATTATATATATATATATACTATATATCCTCTTTCACCAGTAGACAATCAACCCTGAGTACTGATTCTTCACTTTAATGCCTGTATTGGTTTCCAAGAAGTTATTTGAATGATACTTTTACCTCTCAGTTATCTGTAATTAGTTTATATTCTATCATTCCAATAATAGGTAAAAAAAAAATCCTGGGAAATAAAAGGCAACTTGCATAGTCAGGACCTTATCTCATAAAATAAAAGTGATTTACAATGTGTGTGTGTGTGTGTTTGTGTGTGTGTGGTGTAGTGTACAGATGCATGTTTATGTAGAGGCCAGAGGTTCACATCAGATGTTTTCTATTATTGGTTTCCAGATTAATTTTTAATTGTTTTATGTGTGTGCACGCATAAACACACACACACATGTACACGTGCCTGCTTCTCCTTATATGTTCCACATGCATGCAGATTTCTGTGAGGCCAGAACTCATCCAATCTAGATGGATCTCTGAACTCTGGATCTAGAGTAATAGGTAGTTGTAAATTGTCCAGTGTGAGTGTTTGGAACCAAACTCTGATCCTCTTGAAGAGCAGCAAGGTCTCTTAACCACGGAGCCATTTCCCTAGCCCTCTATTTTGTCATTGGAGACAATGCTGCTTACCTGGATCTGGAAATTGCCAACTGACTGAACTGGCTGGACAGGAAGCTGCAGAGACCTATCTGTGTCTGCACCTCCCGTACTGTAATAACAGACCTATGGGGGCATGCCTTGTTTTTTTTGTTTTGTTTTGTTTTTTGTTTTTCAATTTTGTTTTATGAGTGCAGGAGATTTGAACTCAGATCTTCACATTTACACAATGAGCACTTTCTCTGATTTGTTGCTGTGGTAACTGTGTTCATTATGTAATAGGCATATATAAAATTATACAATATTGTATAATGTGATTATTCCAAGAAGGTGTAAGTTATTTAGATAAATTCTACATAGTCCATTCTTTAACTGTTCCTGGTACTGTTATTGCCATTAGCGGTGTTAAACAGTAAACTTCAGTCTGGATAAGGCATGTAAACCTTCCATGGTCTACTGATTTACTTCAGGATCTCAATGTTCTGTTAAAGAGATCAGTAAACATGTAAATGAAAACAAATCCCAGGACTCTTATCCAGCAGTATTCAGTTCCCCTAGGGGGATTTTATGATATATTTCACTCAGTTGGAATTAGATGTTTCGTAGTTAGTGATTTTCCATCCTTTCTGGTCTCTAGAAGCAAATTGTGGGGGACAGGAACACCAGTTCTTGCTTGAGGTTCTACCATCATGTCTGTTAGGTACTCTATTAGAGGAAAAGATTCCATCTTTTAGGAAACCTTCTCAAAGTGAACAGAATGGAGCAGACTTACTTTAATGCAATTTTTGTAGTAATAATATTTATCTTTAGGATTATGAAGATGTATCTATCCTTAGGCAGCAGGCTAGAATGTTGTCACTTGAAAAATAGTACATGGTGTGTTAGGGCTGGACAGGGACATTTCTGTCATGAAGGGAGATGTACAAGGGCATGGGGGTGTTGAGGGAGGTGTTTTCTCGTTCTGATGTTCTGGAAATTTCCAGGTGAGAATTCTCAGGGGAAAACTCCGTCCTTTTTCTTGAAGCCAAACTCCAAGCATGTACTTTGCACTTCAGTTTTTTTCTCCTAAGGGCTGGAGAAGTGAACTTCCTTTAGAGTTAAGGCTTTTTTCAGGTTTTAAGTGGAAAATTCCCAGTCTCTGGCCATTGAATCTGTAGGCAGTGGCAATTCAGAAGCCTATTTCACCAAGCAATTATACTTTTTATCCAATAATCCTCTAGGACGCAGGTTTGGCAGTCCTTTCCAAAATATTTTCCAAACAATGCTTACAACCATTAGGTAAGTGCCAGGTGAATACAAGGAGCCAAATGGTTTCCATCTTCTTTGGCAAGGAAACATTCAAGATGTGAGTTATTTAATACCCCCACGATTTAGGAGGTTCACATTGCAATCACCTCAAAGGTCTGCTTGTGACTAATGAGTCAGTTGCGGCATTGGGCTGATGTTTCACTTTCAGGTGTGGGCTTCCTTCTCACTTACAAGACATAGAAGGACCCCTTAGCTGGTGTCCTGAACTCATCAGTCTGTCACTGAAGCATACCAGCTGCTTCATCTCCAGGTTTAACTGTGACCTTTCTTGAGGCAAGTTCTTGGGTAACTTAATCCCTCCCTTTACCTTCATTTCTGGGGAGACCTTTGTAATTAAATAAATAGTTCAGTGCCCAGAGTTAGGAACCTGTCAATGGAATTCACCATGAATCGAACATAGTTAGATACTTTGCTTGTTGTGACTCTTTTCTAAAAGGATGAAGGGGGATACAGTAGCCACAGCAACATGCTAGAGAGATAGGACACTCCTCTCCAAGGCTTGATGCACTGGGGCTAGTTCAACCTGGCCTGGGTGCGCCTCGTCTAGACTCAAGCTGTGTCTTCTAACCCAAAGAGTAAACAATGAATGAATTTGAAGTTATACTCGTGTCAAAATTACTGTGGCTCTGCCATCATGGCCAGCAGGCTTTCTTTGTCAATGCCTAGAAGTGCTGTGCTAGATGGATATTTGATGATGAAATCTTAACAAAGAAGCTAAAAACATCTTTTCATTATGATCAGTAGTCAAAATTTAAAAACCTCTGTTAAAGGTGAGATTGTACAACCCTGCTTTCTATGAAACATATTATATCATCACAAGATCAGAATAAAATATTTACAAGTGGTTTATTTAGAAGACACTAAGTTTATAGGTTGCCATTTTTTGTTAGTGGGTTTTGTTCTATTTTTAAAAGAAATTTGTTGAAATGGCTCATGGTGTCTTAAGTATAATTATGTTAATGCAGCCATCTCCCCAATGAACTTGAGAGTATCTTTTATTAAATTGTTTTAATTTAAAAAAATACTTGGTTTTATTATGGCATTTTATATATGTATGTCATTATACCTTGTCTATATTCACCCTGTTACCCTTCTCATGTCTCTTCTACCCTCATGTTGATCTTCTTCCTGTCTCCAGATAATCCCCACTTCTATTTTAATATCATATATACACTTAGTTTATCAATATACATAAATATTCTTACTGAATTTTACAGTGAAAGAAAACATAATATTTGTCTATTTTTATCACTTCAAAAGGAAACTTTATACTTTTTAACACTCAAATTCATATTCCATGCCCTCAAGACTTAAGAAACAGCCAATCTACTTTTGTCTCTACCTACATATGGTGTGTTAAGGAGTTTTATATTCAGTGGGAAGCTTTTTTCTTTTTAAGTTTTAAAAATATTTTTTTCTAACTTAAATTTTCCCCTTCCCAATTCCATGGTGTGAAGAAACAGACATAAGTTTTTGTCTTCTGCTTTCAGATTAGGAAAATAGCTATAATTGAACACAACTTAGGCACAACAAACCATACTGTCCAAAGCATTATAGCATCCTGAAGCATACCATTGAGAAGGAAAGTAGATCCCACCCCCAGTATGGTGAAGGTATCTCTCTGGGCTTAAGACAGTCTTTCCTTCTTACAAATCTATGTCAAATATGCCATAGGGTGGTAGGGCTGTTTTCTTGTTACTTTTATTATGAGAGCCAAAAGACTGACCAAATTAAAGCAAAGAGAATAGTCTAGCTCACGATGTCTTTGGTATTGTTCTAGCTCAGTCCTGAAATTAACAATGATGACATCCTCCCCCAATCAGTTAGGTTATGTTTTCTTGTCTATTTACCTTTCTTTGTGCAACTACATTTAAGGCAGGCTTTCCCTTGAGCTGACAAGATGCTTCAGGTCTACCAGTTAGCCATTTGATATCAGCAGTGGAGAAGATGCCTCTAACTGAATTGAAATTTTAGTCTAAAATTGTTTATCTTTGACTCTGCCTAGCCTAACTACACATGTTAATGCTTTATATTCAGGAAAACATTGCTTCTACTTGGGGCACTTGAATAAGAAGGAAAGAGTCATTTCCCAAGGGAAATTTTCATATGCTACTAGAAGTAATTCAAAGGGGAGATGAGGAGCAGGCAGAAGCACGGTGTGATCGAAGAGTGGTTTGTCATGTTATGAAGTCTGGGATTTAGTTTAGTGTTGCTAACAATCAATTTTTATTAATTTAAGCAAATCACCTAATCTTATTAGGTCTCAACTTCCAATGCAGTATAATTACAGGAATACAGAAGAAGTCCTGAAAGACCTCCAGTTTAAAAGTCTAATTCATTGATGAATTAGCTGGACAGTTTGGCATTAAGGAGAAAGAAGTAAGTCTGGCTTTCTTTATTGGCTTCTTTAGTATACCTTTCATCAACGAGACTTGTGTCCTCCAGCAAAAATAATCATTGCCAGAGTCTGTGAAATTGCATACTGTCTGATATTGAATATTAACAACCAAATACAGGCAAGCTTTCTATTCATCTTTGAACTATCCCAGCTGTACACAGATGTTTAAAGTTTTTTAAAATTTTAGCTTTTTTATTTTCCAGAAATGCCATGCTAGATATCAAGATGTTTCTAACACTTTCTTAATGCTTATATTAATCTTTGAAACCATCAGAGAACCAATGGATTCCTAGAAATAGCAAGGACCAATAAAAATGAGATAGAACCACTGACCCCATTGATACCCACTAAAACCATGTGTGGGGACACACTCTCATCCTGAGTTAAGAACTGCAGACTTGAATGGGAAATGAGTGACTCCCAGACAAAGGACTTTAAGATACTTGCTTTCTGTCTTCACTAATTAGCAGGCAGCTAGGTTAGCTCATGGACTAACCAGGCATTTTCTGGGTTTTATACCACATGAGCTACATTGGGTATAGATACATGATTTGGGCCTTTTGTCTTCTAAATTTTCAATAAAAATTCAAATATGTGAATGCCTCACATATTATGGAGACTTCCATATCAATCTGAAATCAAGAATTCCAACTGTTTAGTAAATCCCACCCAAACTCATATACTTTTTTCAAGATTTTGGCAGCACAAGTTGGTCTTTTGACTTTGAGCTCTCTATGATGTGGGTGAATCACTCATGTAGGAATTTAAAGCAAAATCTTTGAAATTGAGGGCAAGTTCTATCAGTTTGGGTATGAATTGCAGATTCCTTGGGAAGGAGGGGGTTTTACCCAGCCCAAAGTAAATACCAGTCATGTAGAATTCTGTGTAAGTGGTGACTCCCAAAGCATACACCTGTCAATGTCTGTTCAGAAATACTCTGCTGTTGAGACTCTACAATACATAAATGTGCTAATTCTTGATGAGAGGTGTATTTCAGTTAGAAATTAGATGGTAGACACTTAAACTGATAATTACAGGCCTTTTCTCAAAGATCTAAAGGAGGTGATGCAGTATATATGTTAAATTAAGTATGAGAAGCAACATGATAATGGATCTTGGCCATCAAAGCTCTAATAGGGAAGTTAGTTGATTTGGGTTGAGCAGGGTGTAGGCTTACTCAGAAATAAATAACACAAACCACAAGATTTCTATGACTGACTTGACCTTCCAGTCACGAACATTGCAGAAAAGATTAGTTAGTATAGTAATGCTCAAGTACTTTGGGTAAATATTAAGTTTAAAGACAAAGACACTTAATACATGTTTGCAGGATTCAGTGAGATATAGATCAATATTTAGCATCTCATATGATGGGAAAGAAGATAGTCTTGTAATTTTACAGAGGAACCTGGAAATTTTCACCCAAAGTTTAGTTCAGATATCAAAACTGATGAACATATGCACATATACCAAGAAGGTATGAAGAGGTTTATTCAGGTTTTATAAGATCTTCTGAGGGAAACAGGACAAAGTCCCAAGAGAATCTAGGATGGACTGAGATAGATGGAAATTGTGGTTTTAGGTTTCCAATTCCTATGTGTGGCTTTGGTTCTCATAACTCACATGACTGTTCATAATCATGTGGTAGTCCAGTTCCAGGGGATCTGATGCCCTCTTTTAATCTCTGTAGGTATTACAGACATGTGTGTGGTACACATAAACTCAGGTAAGCACACACACATTAAAAATAAAAAAGAATAGAGTTATGTTTTCTGGACCATATCTGGTCTTTTCCTTCTAAATTAATGCAAGGATTTAGATTCTGTCCCCTCATACTTTAAGAAAGAAAAAAGAACTATTGGCTGATTGAGGTATCTGGTGAAAGATAGAAGCAAAGCCATCTGGGACCTTCATCCCACATTAAAAACCCAAGTCAAGAAGGTTAAGTGTCTGTCACATGATCAATGATCTCTGTCTGTCACATGATCAATGACAGATCACTGAAGGGGGAAACAAGGAGTTTTGTGACACCAGTTGCTACGCTCTATTTACTGTATCACAAAATACCACAATGTATCACATTTTACTAAGATTATTCAGAAATAAGGAAGAGAAAGACACTGGGGCAGGAACATCTGACTTCTCAAGTTACACCACTCAGCTGCGTGGTGCGATGCTTGTTCCTATTTCCTTACTTACAAGGTCAGTCTTGAAAATCCCAGATAAATTGTCAGAAAGATCTGAACAGCGAACTGGCTTGACCAATGCACACTGCATTCACGGAAAAAGTGTTTAGCGGGAATAGTAACATACTTGCACGTAAGCGCCTTAAGATTTGCCATGAAGAAAAGACTGTTTCAGTTCCTGCCGCAGAGAGCTAAGAATTAAATGAAGATAGTCTGTTTTCTCTGTAAATAATAATAATAAAAAAATAGAGACACCCCAGGGGAAGTAGAGAAATCAGGGGATGATCAGTACAGAAAACGAATTCAGTTTTACATCAGAGGGACTTGAGTGCCTGCTGTCACCAGTTCAGGGAGTCATGAGATGCTCCTACTCAGAGAGGCATTGTGTGTTTGAGAAGTTGGTCTCTGTCTTCCTTACTTTTGTTTTTAAGAAAGCAGTTTGACTTGGACTCTGGCTAGGATGGCTTTAAGTCTAAGATTTGGTGATATTTTCAATAATAGAATTCATTATTATTACCTACTCACCTCATGTTAGACAAAAAGTCTCCCATTCTAATTCTTCCTAACTGAAATGTCTCAGCCCTTTGGCCAGCCGCTTTGCAAATATGCTCTGCTCTCTGCTTTTATGAGCTCCCTTTATTTGTTTGGATAACATTCCATTCCACATAGCACTGAGCACATGCAGTGCATTTATCTTCTTATGTCTGGCTTCTTTCTATTTAACATAATGTCTTCTAGGTTTATCCATGTTGTCACCAACGACAGGACCTTCTTTTCTTTAAGACTGCCTCAGCTACCATTTTATATCTGTACCATGTTGTCTTTTCTTTTTCTTTTCTTTTTTTTTCGAGACAGGGTTTCTCTGTAGCTTTGGAGCCTGT
>LOJH01000280.1:20720-36321 GCA_001685095.1 Ellobius talpinus | reverse complement strand
GTGTGTGTGTGTGTGTTACAGTCCCAAACTCCTAGGCAGGTCACTAAAGACCCTTTCCTAAGTCCATCTGAAACCTCCTTTGCCTTCCATTTTTGCTCTAGCAAAGTCTTAGTGAGTCCCCAATATGACCACCTCGAAATCACACAATATGACCACTGAACCACCTCGAAATCACTGAAGTGAAATCTACTGGTGCCAGAACTGCCCAGCCAGCTAATCCAAACGCTAAGGCAGCTGCAAGGAAGGCTGACAAACCTTTGTCTGGAGCTTTCAACACTTTGCTAATGAATGAAAAGCAGTGAGGGGGCAATAAGAGGTCTAAGGAACAATCTATAGGCAAAAGAAGGCCAAGCTGCATGAGGCCTGGGAGAGAAAGAGCTTTCTTTCAGACTAATTTGCTCTTTAGGGAAGCATTAAATATTTGCATTCTGTTGTTTTAGGACCAACGACCTGCAAGGAAGCCTGGGAAGAGGGCTGAGCTTCCCATGTGCAAGTCTGTGTTCTCTTGTAGCTCAAAACATGCTAACGGTGCAGTAAGATTGCAAGACAACCACCATCTTCTTAGAATGGTTGGTTTACTTTGAAAAACTGTTAATGCTGACAAGTTGTGAGACATGAGAATTTCTATTATTGTTTGAGTATGAGGCATTCTTCCATAACCTTATGAATAGAATGCTTGGTTCTATACTGTTTGGGGGAGGTTCTAGGAACTTTAAGAAGTAGGGTTTAGGTAGCAAAAATTAGGTCACTAAGGGTGTGTCCTTAGAGCTTGTCTTTGGCAACCTTCTGTCTCACTCTTTCCTTCCCGTTTACAAGGAAGTAAATAGTTCTCAGCCACACATTCCCCCAGCCTAGGTGTTCTGCTTAATTGCGTGGGCCAAGTGACCTTGATCTAAAACCCCTGAAGTCATGAGACAAATGTTTCCTCCCTTCCATTGTTCTTTCTGGTTAGGGATTTGGTCAGAGTGACACAAAAGAGAACTTAGAGAGCCTGGCTTGTTGGGTATGGGTTGGCGAGCATTGTGTGCTGAGACACGACTATAAGTCGCAGTAAAGACACCAGAACTTAATGTCATGCGGTTTAATCACTGCCTCAGTCAGGTGTACTAGTTACTTTTCTGGTTGTTGTGATAAATTCCAGGCAAATGATGGGAGGAAAAGTTCCTACAGCTCAGAGTTGAAGAGACACGGAGTCAGGAAGTAGAGGCGAATGTGGTTAGGTGCTCACTCTCTCTATTTCAGTCAGGCCACAGACTCAGGCCAGGCACCTCCTATATGTGTCCTCCCTCTCTCTCCCTCNCTCTCTCTCTCTCTCTCTCTCTCTCTCTCTCTCTCTCTCTCCAGTTAAACCTTCCTAGAAACACCCTCACAGACAAGACAGAGGGGTGTTTCCATGTTGATGCTAGATGCTAGACTCAGTGAAGCTGAGAAGATTATAAGTTGGGGACTAGCTTTATGTGATAATTTGGATGAAGATACAGTCGACTACATATGGTACTTAGTGGTACACCACTGTCTAGCATGGGGGAGGGCCTGGAATGCCTCCCTGGCATAACAAAAGGAGGGGGAATATGTTAAAGCAGTAATGAAGGTAGCACCTGCTCTAACCCAGAATGAAGACTGTGCTCTCCCCAGTTTTTGCTGAACTATCTCTGCTAAAGCACTGGGTTGATGCCAAGGGCCGCAGCAGGGGAGGAGACAATGTGCATTATTTTGAAGTCTGTCCTCTGCATTGAATCATGAGGACAAACAGCATGGTTATACAAATTAACTAAAAAGTTTCCCATAACAGCTAATGTTTGGGGTGTCTGTTTCTGGAAGTATGAGGAGGGAGCTAAGTATATGGAGGCTCACGCGGGCTGAGTGTGGGTCACGGAAATTCAAGCTGTGAGCATGCGAAGCAGAAAATACGCCTATGGACAGGAAAGGAAAGATTCCCAACTCCCTGGCAGCCCAGCATAGGTGTTAAGATTATCTTTCCCAATGATCTTCAAGCATGAGCCTTAAGGATTGTTTAATCCTTGGCCTAAAACTCCCAAGTTCTTCGTTTAATCCTCTAACAAAACCTCTAATATATTTTACTAAAGTTGTTTTTAATATTTTACTCTAACGAAGTATTTTAAAATCAGAGCAAGCCATTCATTCGATACTAAGCATTTTCTGCACAGTAAGAAGACATGATGTTAAAGTCTCTAGATGTTAAAGACAAGAAGAGCGGGAAGCTGTGGGGAGATGCCTTGCCTCCAGCACACAGGACTGGGTCCAGGGGAGGCAGGTAGGAGGAGGAAGGAAAGGACACCAGCGAGAGGAGTACAATTCATCTACAGAAAAGTTAGATGAAGGTATATTAGCCTCTCTAAAAGCGTGTTTGGGGATAAAGAAAGGGTGTAGAAAGTAAAGACAGATGAGAGCTACATTCAGAGCACTGGATATTATGCCTGGCTACCCAAGAGAACACGGGGTCCCATCTGTACCTCAGTTTAATCATACCAGAACATTTAGAGGGCAGAGTTCAGGAAGTAAAGATTTACCAAAACCTTCAAGCAGATGTCATCCTGCCACCATAGGAAAGATCAGTCTGCATTTACATCATCTAGGTAAGAGGATAGATTTACTGCCGTTGTCACTTCTATTGGTGATTTACATGTTTTGATTAAGGAACAGCTACCACCCCTCGCTGTCAGCGCAGAAACAGTTACACGCTGGCGCAAGAGGGGACAGTTCTTGATGGAGTATGCCTTCTGGCCATGAAGGAGAAAGTAATTTCAGTTAATCCCCAGCACTCTCGCCTCTCAAGGGAGGTATTTCCTGATAAGAGGAGAAACTGGGCAGGGAACCAAGAAATGCTAGGTGAGTTGTAAATATGATAGAACAGGAAGGACTCTGCCAGCTTCCAGACAGCTGTGGTACCCTGCCCTCTGCTGGCTGCTCCTAAGAAAAGCATCTCCTGGATGGGCAGAGCCCCTCCAACAGTCTTCGCTACAAAAACAGAGACGAGGGATGCAGCTATCCTACAAACCACAGCCAAGTGCACATTTAAAGCACCATGTTGTTCCCAAGAGGCCAGGCAGGCTAAAGGACACCTTTGTCTCTAAGGCTCCCTTCTAAAACTAGCTGTGGCTAATATCATTTTCAGTACAACAGCTTATTGCAAACAGTCCAGTGTTTGCAATAGAAAACTAGAAAACTAGAAAAATAGAAAATAGATAGAAAAATAAGGTTTCACTATCAAACATTTAATCAAAAAGCAACGTTATCAAACAAATATTTTTTTCAGTGCAGGAGTTTGAACCTGAAGAGTTGGATGTCCTAGGAAAGCACTCTACCACTGACTATAACCCCAGGGAAAATTGCTCGTTATTCCATTTCCCAAGATCCTCATGGGCCCGACCTCTATGCTGTACAAGGAATCCTAAGGAATGGGTCTAGGGGATCAAACAAAGCTCAGAAAAGCTACCACACATAGACAGTGAATTGAGTATTTAGAGATGACAGAAGGACAACTTATGAACAAAATACTTTCAAATCCAAATGCCCAGTAACGACATGAGGACTGTGCCATACAGCTAAACTCCCCCTGGTAGAAGGGGAGGCCTTAGGGACTTCAACTCCCTTCACTCCTTTCAATACAGACACCACTAACCAGAACTGGAATCTAATGAAACAATGAGGGCAGAAGAAGCCGTGAATCCAGGACTGCCTGATAACTAGCTCAACATTAGTTATTTAATAGTTATGCCACGCAAACTTTATAAACCTTCTCTCTGTACCCCACCTGTCCACACACACACAGGTCTTTGTAAGCCATTGTGTGAGTAGATGTGAACAGAATGGAAATGGCGATTGGACAGGGCTTGCTGAACAAACCACATGGTACTAAGCACTTCTAGGTCCTCTGCATCCTCATAGAGTGATGGATGGGCAGGACTGCACCCATCGATCCATCGTTCAGTTCTTCTGAAGACCAAGCTGTACTGTTTCTTGAACAACATGGTTTAAGAGAATCTATATGAAGCTCGGCTCTTCTATTTGCCTTTCTGACCTGACTCTGAAAGATCGCCTCTCACTAAAACTCAAAGGAAATGAGAAATTTTTAAGTGTCTAAAATCTTCAGGTTATCGTTCAGCCCTTGCTATGTCTAACTCAGGATTCACCAAATGCAAGAAGTCTTATGCCATGTGTCAAACAAAAAAGAAAACAAAGGAAGACCTTTAAAAAAACAAAATTTTGAAATATCAAATGGAAAGAAAAACACTTAGGTCAGCATATTATCCAAACAGTTTAAAATCTTAATTGATCCATGCATGCTTTTTCCTCTCCTGAGCTGAGAAGTCATTTCCACAATGAGCTCTTTCCCCTCCCTCTCCTTTTAGGGGAGAGATGTCTTTACCTTCTGTGGCACTGGCACCCTCAGATTAACAGGAGCTGAAGACACAGGGTTGGTCCTTGAACTTTCAAACTCCCTGGAGTCAGCAATCTGCAAAACACACACCTTACTGAGTGAGGTCTCCACTCCACTGTCACACCAGAGCTCACCTGCAGTGCAGCTTAGGGCCACCATGGAAAAGCCACAGAAGAGCCATCGCCCACCCCCCTAACCCTGAACACCTCTAGAGAAGATGCCTCCAGATGGCCCTGCTCAAAGGACAGGTTTTAAAGACAGAGAATCTATTAAAAACATCTCTTACATGAATAGAAGAACTTTCTAGAAAAAAAAAACAGCCACTTGACAAGATTTTAAAAAAAGGAGAAAATTTTAATATTTGAGTCATTACCTCATTTTTCCAGTAGGTAAGAATTTCAGTTCATTTCCAGCAAGGACAAGAATGGCAATAACTTCTACTTTTTCCTAGAGTTCATCTGTTTAACTAAAGTAGCTGAGTCTTTCACTGGAACCTGGGCATGTTGTGACTATCTTTGCTCCTTTCCAAGTAAACGTGTTTATGGAGGAGTCATGGTCAAACGCACTGCAGATATCAGAGTGCCAAAACAGGTTCAACTTGATGCTATTAGTGAATTTTTTTTGACATTTTGGGTAAGTGGTTTCTATATCTGGTTCTCAAGTTTCATAGCTTAAAGACCATGATAATACATATTATACAGAACTTTTATTTTTCTTATTTGTAAAGAAAGTTGTTGTAACTCTGTCTATAACCTAAATCTTCCATGAAGCTTGTCTCTTTCTGATAGCCTATGTACCAAAATTGGTAATTATAATGTCTGAGAAATTTAAATTTAGGCTTTTATATAAAACTACTTATGCATACAGACACTGAGTTCAAGGGTAATCTAAGCTAACTTAGCCAGAGAGACTCTGCATCAAAAAATAAGGGCAGGGACGTAGCTCAGTGGTATGACAATGGTCTAGTATGCAAAACCCTGGGTTTCACAGCCCATATCAAAAACAAATCCTCTCCGAATCAAAAGACTAGTTATATATATATATATATGTGTGTGTGTATACATATATATTACATGTTTTATAATTATTTATAATATATAGTATTCTATACATATGGTGGCTTGATTTGTGCTTATACAATTAACATGCAATGTTAAGTCCAGGTGTTTCTGAGGAGAACAACAAAGCCCCTACCATCCAATGCCTTGGGGAAAATGGATTTTCTGAGCAAAGGAAAGGTTGACTTGATTGTCAGCATCAGCAATGATACACAACACAACATTTCTTTAAGGGGATGAGCTCAGTATGTGGCTCCCAGATCCTGTCACAAAGGTGAGTCTCCTGGGCAGAGTCAACGCCCATGGCCCCTGGGGACCACTTACCTTGCTTATATCAGACTCAGATTTGCTGGAGCACATACTCTGGAGTTCTTTGACAAGATCGGCATCATCATCTGAACCCAAAGAGAGTCTGTGGTCCAAAGTCAATGTCAGTGAGAGATCATCCTCTAAGGGCCTATTACAAAGACCAGAGGAGAGTTTTTCCAAAATGAGAACCAATCAGTTATCAAATATGGAAATTTAGGCACTGTACCTTCTAAACTTCCCTTGAGATGGAGAAGAGTTCTCAGCATCCTTCCAAGTATCTCATAAATGTCATCCAGAGCAACAACAACCCCATACCAAGAGGCAAGATGTACTAACGACCAGTCAAGTAACGTGGTAGAGTAACATTTGTTTTTCATAAAGAGAGCTACACAGGTATAAACCATTCTAATCTCCTTTCCTTCTCCCTGGTCAGTAAAAAGGAAGCTGTACCCCTAAAGGTTCACCAACATGACTTCCCAGATGTGAGCTGAAAAAGGATGACACCAACCGACATGCCACAGGGGACAGGGAAAAGCCTATACTACACTCAGAACTGTGGGCACATGACGAATGCAGAGAGTTGGAGAAACAGTCCTCCCCAGGGAAGACCCCACCACTGGTTATCCAACACCGCATGTCAGCCCTGAAAACACACATATGAGTCACGCTACACAGACTGAGCAGGTTATATTTAGGAATGTTAAAAAAGAGGGGTTGTAAATTTGAAGGTGAGTGGGAAAGTGGTATATGGGAGGGTCCAGAGCAGTGGTTCTCAACCTTTCTAATGCTGTGACCCTTTAATACAGTTCCTCATGTTGTGCTGACCCCAACTATATAAAAATTTTTTCCTACTTCATAACTGTAGTTTTGCTGTTATGAATCACAATGTAATATCTGATATGTAGGATATCTGATATGCAACTTATAAAAGTGGTCATGACCCACAAGTTGAGAACTACTGGTTTGGAGGGAAGGAGGGATAGGAAGGGAAAAATGGATAATTAATACACTGGCATAAATATTCATTTCAAATTTGACTCTGCTGTGCACTAGCAATATAGCCAAGTCTGGCCAGATTATTTTCCCCTTAGCAGCTCAGGCCCTTAGTTCTCTTTGAAAAAGAATCCTTGGAGCTACTCAGTTTCCTTTACCTCTCCTCTGTGGAGAGGTATCAGCGGGGTACAAACTATACAAATATTTCCATCTTATGACTAACTAAATCTTTATAGTTCAAAATATGTGTAGCTGAAATAATCAACAATACCATCAGGGCACTATAGCTGAAACTATCACTATAAATATAGTACTGTCAGGCATACAAGTCATACTGTTTATACAAATCTAGCTTTAAAAAGTCTTCCACACTAACATAGATAAGAATAATGGGTTAATATAAGCTACAAGAGCTAATAAGTAGCCTGAGCTAATGGGCCAATCAGTTTATAATAAAAAAAGTCTTCCACAGATGCCGAAATCTCACAAATATAAGACGTGGGTAGAGATTTGATAAATGCTTGAGTGTGACTTTTAAAAGTGAAACTATTTCTCTAGCTCTATTCAACAAACTAAAACCAAAATGGGCTTTAAATTAAGCTTTTGAAACTTAATGCAAGACTTCATTCAAAGGTTTTATTAATGCATTGTCTTTAGTTAATGATATCTATTACTCTAAAATCATACTAATGGTATAACAGCTGAACAATATGTTAGCAGTATATGGGTAACTTTAAAATAAATAAAGTTAATTATTAAATTCAAGTTTTCTTTGATGCAAGTGAAACTTGAAAGGGAACTTACTGTTGCTTTGACAGAGAGGTGTTCCTGTTACAGTTCAGATATGGTATAGTCTTATTTCTCAGACCTGTGAAAAACAGCCATTTTCAATAAATTGGGGTCATTATCCCTGTGTGTGCATTCAGAACTCTGTGTTTCAAAAACAGGTTCTAACTCTGCAGCCCAGGGTATGGGTTAGCATCCACCTTGTGTGGAAATATTCTCAGAACAGTGCTGCTAGTGTAATTTCCAACATAGGAGTGGTTGGGAGGTCGGGGGAAAATTGATTTCCTTATGGAAATTTATGCTTAGGTCAATAAAATTCAAACAACCCAAAGCTCAATTTAGGAAACCTGAAATTTGTCTTTATCCATGACTCCCCTACTCAGTAGTTGGCCTGTTGATTTATTTAGGGTTTTGTTCCCAAAGTAGCAAAAGAGGAGCTCAGTCCCTGCTATTTCATGACACTAATCTAGAACCACATGCAGATTTTGATGTACTACCGCATGTGACATCTGCGATGGACCTGTAAGGATTTAGTTTTCAGTAACTATGCATTATTCAGAAATTAGGAATCGTATATAAAGAGCCATGCAAATCAAATATTTTTAAATTTGCAAATCGTAGTCCACTCAAGCAAACAAAGAGTTTCAGGCTGCATGCATTCGTGCATGAGAGCTCTAATTTGCATCAGGCGTACACTGAGCTAAGCTTGTAGTGATCTGCGGTGTTTCCTACGAAACGATGATCAGAACCGTGGGAGAAACACTACAAAGCCCTTTACTCTAACTCATCTAACACACTAAAACGCTTAGCTACTTCTGAGTGAAGCTGAAAATTATGTGAATGTTGCTGGCCAAACTTTTCTATAAAGCGGTATCACGCTGGATTGTATCTTAGTGGTATAGTGCTAGCCTAGCAGGCTCTGAAGCCTGGGTTTGAACGCACAGTAGCAAGGAAAGCAGTTTTTGAAAAATAAACTGAACTGAAAACAGTTTCATTAACAGCAGGTCTCTAAAGGTCACCGCACTCTTCCTGCTCTCTGAGTGGTGACAGTTGACAGTGGCGCTGCCCTTGTCACTGCCTAAGGACCATGGAGGGCACTGTTGCATGTTAGCCTGTGATCCAGCATCACTGACCTTGATGGGATGTCTAGAGAGAAATGGGGGTCTCCACTACATCTCATGGACTTCCAGAATGAACTGGGAAGTTCTTTTTCCTTTCAGTCATGGGCCACTTGCACATGGTGGGCAAGGACTGTGCACAAAATCAGCTCAAGCATTGTAATCATCCAGTGCAATTACTTGAGAAAATTTATCATTATAAAAATAAAAATAAAATAGCCCAAGTGCTTACCAATGACTTATGTATTTTACAAAATTTGTTTTGTAAAACTTAGAAGTTTTAGAAACTTCTTTGCTGACATCAATGTAAGTACAATGCTGAAGCACTGTTTATTAATCTTTTACAAAATTTCTTATGTTGAAGTATTATCATATTTGATACCACAAGCCAGTCTAAATCAATGAAATTATATGATTTTTATTTAAATTAACGTTTGTTTGAGACAGGGTCTTACTATCTGTCTGGCCTCCAGCTCACTATGAAAACCAGGCTGGATTCAGCGTCACAGAGCTGCTGGGCTCTGCCCCTGCAGTGTTGGAATTAAAGACACAGGCCACCATGCAAGGTTTAATTGATGGTTTAACTGCAGAGTTGAGTTTTCTAAGTCACTTATTTCCGTAGTGTTGCTTTCTTATTTCTTGTATTGTTTCTGGTTGTCAACGCTACAGCATATGGTGACAAAGCTTATGGTTCAGGTCATTATTTACTCCAAGCTATTAGTTTCTTTGAAAGTCCATGAGGAGTTTCTGGCTGTTCGTCCTGCTCCATACCTAAAATTGCACCTGACCCTGTACACAGCACCATGCAAAAAAACAATACTTGAAATGATTCATTCATAAATGCCTTACATTTATGTTACATTACATGAAATATACTTATACGTCTTAAGCAATGACACGTATGTAAAGGAGCCAAATATAGTAAAGCTGATAAATTCGACTTTAAATAGAGATCAAGAAAACAAATTAACTTTTAAAATACCAATGAACAAGTTGAAGATGAACTTTCTATTTCTGGTATGAAAGTGGTGTCTCTCAGATAGAAGGCTCCCAGTTGTGTTTGGAAAACTATTACAGTTCATTCTGTTAAAGTATGGACTGAACAACTCAAGGCTTTGACAAAATTCAGTTTTAAGAATGAAAGCCCTCTTGCATTTGGAAACTGGGTCAGGCACGCCTCCCACCCCCTACCTTCTTGCTTCCGGTCTGGCTTGTTCCACGTGGGTGAGGAAAAATGCGCAGGCTTCTTGCGAGGACTGGTGTTCACCTTTCTCCAGGCACCACTATCTAATTTATTCTTCCTGTAGCTTGAAACGATGGACAAAGGGAAACTTCCCCCTTTGAAGTCTGCTAGATGCTGGTCTAGCTCTGAAACAACACAAACCACATTTTTTTTCTAAGAAGAAGAGGACATAACACTGTTTCATAACTTGAAATACATGAGCAATTCTCAAATCACAGGCTTGTTAACAGTAACCAAGCTGGAGTTGTCTGGAGCAGCACAAACTGTACTTGGAGGTCTAGAATTCAAATACCTGCCAGTAATTAGAAACAGAAAGAGTTCTGGTACAATGCTACAAGCAATACATTCATTTCCCTAGTTACAAGGAGACAAAAGAATACTTCATCAAAACAAATTCCAAACAGTGATAGGGAGAATGTAAACTTCCTCTCTTTCACACACAGCCCTACATACCTGCCCTGGGGAGAGGACAGCCATGCAGAACGGCTTTATTAAGCAGGATGCTGAGAGCAGCCTTCACCACAGCCTGCTGTCCTTGGCTAGGGTGCTTCTTAGAAGCTGTCTGCCCAGCGCCAGGTTGTCTGTTCACAGAGGCTCTTGACAATATTGCTTCTTGAACTCTGGGAGCAATGACGGCATTCCACAGCTTCGACATCCACCTTGTAAGAGAGGGAGAAGGAGCCCCTTAGGAACCACATGCAAGTTCACAAAAGAGAGGCCTGAAAACCTTGAGGAAAACTGCCTGGCATGTTGCTCTGGTTTGGTACCTTGGGGGGGGGCAAGTTGCATAATAAATAAAATTATCCAATACCAAAGAAATAAAAGTATCCAATGACAAAGCATTTTGAATTTATCTCAAGAACAATTTAAATAAAACTGATTATTTACATGACTGCCTTAATCCTAGAATTAATAGTAAGTATCTACAGAATGACTCAATATATGATAAAGATATAAAAATGAAGGCAAATTGGAAAGCATCTCTCCAAAAATAATATTTCTGTAAAACCTGTGTCTCAATGTCTTATATTTGTTTGACATGTTTCATTAATAAGACACACATGTGTTTTCTTTTTTTGTTGTTTTTTCAAGATAGGGTTTCTCTGTAGTTTTGGAGCCTGCCCTGGAACTAGCTCTTGTAGACCAGACTGACCTCGAACTCACAGAGATCTGCCTGCCTCTGCCTCCCTAGTGCTGAGAATAAAGGTGTGTGCCACCACTGCCCGGCTGACACACATGTATTTTAATATTTGAGTTGGGATGTATCAGTGACAAATTAAATGTCTCTACTAATTCAGGGGCTCCTTACTACACATGTATGCATACATCACTCAGCCCTGCAGAGAACTAGGCTATCCAGCTATAGCTTCAGGTATACCTCCTGTATTTTAGCTGTAAACCATGGTTACTTTGCCTGAATTTAGAACAATCAGTGCAAGTTACAATGTCAATGTTTTTGCAGCATTAAAAGTTACAAGTACTGGAGAACTTGCTCAGCATATATGAAGATCTATTTTCATACCGAGTATCAGAAAATGAACAACAATCACCACAACAATATCAACAAAAGTTAATATAACTTTTAGGATGTAGAAAGAAAACAATGTCTCCAAGGATAGAAACATTTTCAAAGCTATCAGATATTTGCATAAAGTTTCAGGCATTCTTAATAGCTATTAAAATATTGGTTTACTGTAGGAATCTGTTAATGCTTACTTAGTTACAGATAATTTAAGAAAATAATAAAACAACCGAGTGTACTGATGAACCTTTGGTATTCTAGGCAAGCATTCCCTTCCCAACTCTGGGCCTTGAATATATTAGGCAAATACCCTACCTTCAGTCTCCAAGATTCTAGTATTCAAAATTATGACTGTCTACAAGAGTGCTGAACGTATAAAGACAGGTTTGAAAAAGGTAGGGTGACAATCAGTTTAGGCCTTTCTGCACATCTCATATCATCTTTTGTTCTGCGCTCTCCCCTGAGACTTGAAAAATCTAGATAAGGTCTCTTTCTGAGCAGAGGGAAAGAGCTGGACAGATTGTTATGCTTTTTTCCCAGGAAAAAGAGAGGGCAAATTGTCCATCATTGCTCTTTGGAACACGAGGAGAGGAATGTTCAGAGCTATAATGCAAACACAGCATTGCCTCTGTCACTATATGTCACTCAGAGGACCTGAGGGAATCTATTTAAATATATAGCCCAGTCTGCATACTGGCTGTGGGCAAGGACATGCCTCTCACCCAATACCCTAACCACAAAAAGCTGACATAGCGTCACATAGCTAAAGAGACAGGATCTCCATACCCACACAGTTCCTGTGCAAAGACTGCACTCCACATGGGAAAGGCCAAAACTGGTTCCTGAAAATCCTGAGGCTCTGAATGTCAGAACAAAATAAAACAACATCACAAATCCCGGCTGTATTTAATTGTGATGATGGAATAATTATCACCTATTCAAACATATAGATTTCAGTTTGGTGGTACACACCTTCAATCCCAGCACTTGGGAGGCAGAGGCAGGTGGATCTCTGTGAGTTCAAGGTCAGCCTGGTCTACAAAGAGAGTTCCAGGCCAGCCAGGGCCTGTTAAACAGAGAAACCTTGTCTCAAAAAAAAGATAATACTGTGTCTATTTTAATATCTCCCTCATTTCCCCATATTAACTCATTACACTGGTGGCTTTTCTTACAACATTGAAGATACACACACATGTTTACTTAGAATAGAGTTCTCCATGTAGACCTCACTGTCCTAGAACTCCCTCTGTAGGAGACCAAGCTGGCCTACAACTTAGAGATCCACCTGACTCTGCCTTCCAAGCACTGGGTTTAAAAGAATGTGCCACGATCAGCTGGCAGATACTTCACTGTATCTTGCACTTCCCCAAACAGAATTCTGCTCAGCATGTTAGAATTCTCAGAAGCAAACACACTCCCAAGCTGAGCTGAATGGTGACCATTTACTTCTTCTTTTCCATCTCCTCCTATTTTTCTAATTCATTAGGCTTCTTTTTTTTTTACAAGCATAGTTCTTATATGTTGCTTCAAAGGGAGACATAGTAAATGTCAATCAATGAAGGTAGAAGTTTGTCAACTCCTCCTTAAATGTTGGTTTTGCTTGCTTGGCGGGAGAATATGCTGAAAGTATTTGAAGTTTCTTCTGTGAGACCTTGCCAGAAGGCTCGGTGGCTAGCTATAAATGACTCCAGTAAGGGGTGTGCTGTGTATCGGCGTGTGTGCTCACAGAGAATAGCTGCTACTGATCTTAGTGAAAGAATATATAACAGACAAGTTGTGGTCACTCTGTGGCAGGGGTCCAGAATTGACATCTGTGCTAATGATAGGAGGTAGTAATAACAGTCTTGCCAACAGTCTCCATCTGAGGCATACTAAATTTGCCATGTGTCCTGTTTTTCCCGTTATTGTGCTAATACAATGACCATGGGACTTAGGTGACGAAAGGGTTGACTTCAACTTCTAGGTCACAATATCATCAAGTGAAGGCAGGACAGGAAACTAAAGCAGGAAATAGAGAGAGATGCTGTTTACTTTTTGCCCACTGGCTCCTGCTTAGTTACCTTCCCTCTGAAGACTCATTTTATTTTTATGTGTGTGGATGTTCTCTTTGCATTTATATCTGTGTGCCATGCCCATGGAAACCAGATGGGTCCCCGAGAATCAGAGTTATTGATAGTTGTGAGCTGTCATGTGGGTGCTGGGAATCAAAACCAGTTCGGGAAGAACAGTCAGTGCTCTTAACTGCTGAGCTATCTCTCCAACCCTGTTAGCTAGTTTTCTTACACTATACAAGAACACCTGTCTAGGGATGGTAACACCCATAGAGGGCTGGGCCCTCCTGCGTGTGCCAATAATTAAGATAATCCCCCCAAACTAGCCCACGGGCCCATCTAATCTTGGCATTTCTTCAACCAAGGATTCCTCAGATGACTCTAGGCTGTGGCAAGTTGACAATTAAAGCTGACAAGCATGCTGACTCTATACTTAATAGGTAGATAAGAAAACTGGCACTTACTTCACTGTTGCTTGGGCATGTCCTGGGACTACTGGGCAAGACAGGAAATACTTTGGTCCAAGAAGTGCTTCCGGTGTACCCAAGCGGGCCAGGCAAGAGTTGAGTTGCCTCCAGACGGACAGAGCCCAGTACACGATCTTACACACAGGGTCACAGGGTGAGGGCGGCTGACCTCTGAACTAGAGACAGGTGGAAAACAGGGCTACGGCTTAGAAATACAATGTTTTTATTTTTCATTTAAAGACAAAAATTAAAAACACAAACTATAAAGTCCAAATCTCGTTGAATCTGACTGTACCTCTGCTTGGGGTAGCTGGAGGAGGAATCTGTAAATACAAACATTGTCCACTGGGTACCACGTTCACCCTAGATATGTTCACATGTCAGTGTCATATGTGTTTCACAGCATTTTCCACCACAAAACTAAGCTGGGCATTTTGGCCCCATTTTATATTCAGGGGAATGAGGCACAAAGAGAACCTTGCCCAAGGTTACAAAGTTAAGAGGGGCAAAGCCAAGGCTAGAGCTCAATCACAATTTTATGTTAAGATATAATTGAAAAATAATTCTATTTATAACATGACATGATATATGTATGCATGGTGAAACAATTAGTTTACACTGCTAAGCATAGCCACCAGCTCATATACATGAAATACTTTTAATGGTGAATACATTTATGATCAACTTTTAGCAACTTTCAAGTATATATTAACTATACACATCTATTTCTAATAGCAAGGTATTAGGACACAATATTTAGTAGAAATAATAAAGGGGCATATCATACTTAAAAAGATGCTGAGCTGGCAAGATGGTTCAGTGGTTAAGAGCACTGGCTGCTCTCACAGAGGACCTGGGTTTCATTCCCAGGACCCACATGGCCACTCACAACTGTCTGTAATTCCAGTCTCAGGGGATCCCTCTTTGAGCCTCCTGAGGCACTGCATAAATGTGGTACACTGACATACATGCAGCCCAAACACCTACACACATAAAAGAAAAATCTCAAAAAATTGCTATTAATGTTACTTATACTCACTAAGATACAGGCGGTCCTTTTCCTCCCAAAGTTCAGCACTGTTGCTGACCTCTGCTCAAGCTATGACCCCTGTGCTCCATCATGAGAAAGCAATGAGGGGCCAGACTTAACTGTATGGGGAGGAGGGGGACCAGCAGCTAGCAAGTGGAGGTATCCCTTCATGGCATCATCAGGACTACATGCTTCAAGGGGGAGGAGGGCAGAGTCTCTATGGAAATACACTCTATCCCCACTCCCACAGGGAGGATGAGGGTTTTTCGTTATTGTTTTTTGTTTTTTAATGTCTATTCAATAAACTGCTGATGTGGGATTCCCCTTTGTATGCTATGAATACCATTGGTTAATAAAGGAACTGTCCTGGGACTGCACAGGGAATAGAAGTAGGCAGGGAAAACTAAACTGAATGCTGGGAGAAAGAAAAACAGAGCCAGGGAGAAGCCATGTAGCCCCACTAGAGACAGATGCTGGAACTTTAGCCAGTAAGCCATAGACATGTGGCAATACATAGATTAATAGAAATGGGTTAAATTAATATGTAAGAGTTAGCCAATAAGAAGGCAGAGCTAATGGGACAAGCAGTGATTTAAATAATATGGTTTCTGTGTGATTATTT
>LOJH01000280.1:0-20714 GCA_001685095.1 Ellobius talpinus | reverse complement strand
AGCAGTGATTTAAATAATATGGTTTCTGTGTGATTATTTTGGGGCTGAGCAGCCTGAACCAAACAAGTGGCCTCTTCTTAGTACAAACTGCTTCCTAGGATCCCGCTGTTATATACCCCCATCAAGAAGCATAATTTCCAGAAGGAGAATGGAATTTGCCTACTCCTAAAAGCTGAAGAAACAGGTGTGCATCTCTCTCTCCAAAGTGTAGGTGCTGCTTGTAGAAAATGTCTCAGTTTGCAAAATGGCTGTTATGGGAACAGCAATTATCACTCGATAGTGCATTAAAGACTGCTGTTTCCTTCAGGAGTCTTTCTGACAAATCGGTCTTACAGCTATTATATGTTTTTATTACCTTGATGCATATTCATTTAGCATAAGCACAATTTTGTAGAGATGCTTAGAAACTTAGATGTCATAGTAGATTTATATTTGTATGCCTTCTGTTTATAAGCACTAATTATCACGTCTAAGGAAAATAAAGCATTGTAAAGTCAGGTTTCATTACTTTGGGTGCTAGGAACCCAAGCCTCTGCACACAAATGATACACTTTCCCACCGAGCTACACCTCAGTGTACTTTGCGTACTCGGAAACTATAGAGGAGAACAAAAGAAAAGGTGTGTCCTGAGCTAATAGGGAGTCAGCAGTCAGCCATCAGTTCCAAGAACCGGGAGGTATGAGGGAGGACAGCTAGCAATACACCACACTCCAAATACCTTCCCTCTGTGGTTGCTGATACGTTTTACCATCTGTTAAATAAATTATCTGGGACAGGCTCATTAAGTCCAAGATCCCTTCCAGAATGCAATCTTTAAGTACGGATCCAAGCTTCGTGTATCATTATCTGAAAGAAGAATTGTCTAAATACAGAGCAGTTAGGAAACCTAAAAAATGAGATGGAATTTAAGCTGATCTCTTGCAGGAGATGGAGGACACTTGTTAGCTGGGAGAGACTGAAATAATATTTGATACGAAACAGAGAAGTGGGAGGATGATTGTTGCTATTGTTGCCAAATAGCAGAATGGGCGAAGCGCCTGGGTGACATCAGTAAAGGGCTTGCCATGCAGGCATGAAGACCTCAGTTCAATCCCCACACCCATACAGAAAGTGTGGTACTATGTGCTTATAACTCCACCTCTGGGGAGCCGCGGCCAGACGGATTCCTGGGGCCTGCTGTCCATCCAGCTTAATCTACTGGGAAGACTCAAGGTCAGTAAAGGCTTCAGGTCTGTATCTAAACATAAAGTGACCACCACCCACAGACTAGCAGCAAATCTGACCTCCGGCTTTGATGTGTGCACACGCACACGTGCACACACACAAATGGGTGAAAAAGCGATGACCCTTCCACAAATGACCAAGCTACCTGCTATCAGCTGAAGCTGGCTGATTTGGTGCCAGCTCTCCTCTGTTATACTGGGCTTCAAGCCCCACCACAGTTCCTCCTTTGTTCAAGATTTGCTGCAACTGTGGTTCTTTTGCCTGGAGCTCCACCTCCCCAGTCTCAGCTAGGCTTAAAACACAGATTAGCATATCCCAAAAGTGTTCCATGAGAGAGGCCTTCCTGCTTACCAGCCCTAGAGCACACCTCCTATGTTTCCACACCCACCTGTTTGCTGGGATGGACATCTTAGCGCTGTGCCCACTCGGTCAGCACTGAGCCCTGGGTCTAACCTGGTGGTGGTCATTGGATTCATAGTTTCACCTTTCAGAAAGGGTGACATATTAATCAGCTGACTTTAGTCCAGGGTGAAGTGCCAAGAGTCAGGGGTTATAATATGAGAGTCAGGTAAGCTCACTTCATACGCATGGGCTCAGGCAAGCGGCACACAGTGACTGCTGAAGGAGCTCTCCTGGTTCCCGCTTTATTGAGAAAGATCTGAGTTCAGATCATAGACCCTCACCAAGCTCTCTGACTGAAATGGAGGCTGCCACTTCGTGGTAGTGACTTGAGTTTTTGATGTGTGGCTAAAATAGAACTTTATTGTCTATAAAAAGAATACAAGAATTGGGAAAGCATTTGAATCACTGGATTTGTGATCTTAATTTTCTGGTCTTTTTATGCATTAATTGAGTATTTAGGAAGATTTATTTGCAAGATAGCAAAAATTCTTAAAGTTTTAAAGGCCAACTAAATTATTTAAGAAAATTTAATTAAGTTATAAAACATCCCTTAAAGCAACTATGAAATCTTGCTACCTTTATACATACAAAGACAAGAGTTTAGGCATTTCAACCTAGAGCCATCTGGGTAGGTGGACTCCCATGCACTGAGTATGTTTTAAAATATATCACTTGCCTTTTACCTTTAAAATACATCAAGTGATATATTTAAAAATCTCTCTGGAATGAAAACTGTCCACCATGGTTCCATCACCAGGCAAGGGTGATGACTTGCTAGGGCCTTTCTTAAAGGCACATCATTCTGCTTTGGGGAAATGTCCCTGTCCAAGTGGATGGCCCTCCCCTCCCCTCAAACATATGGGCATCCCTGAGTGTGTTATTAACAAGAAAATAGAGGACGGGAAGTTGGGAGGGAAGCATGGGGTGAGAGATAGGAGAGGGAGAGGTGGACGGATATGATCAAAATACATTGGTTAAATTCTGAATATTTTTAAGAACAAATAAGTATCGTTTACAGAAGGATGAATGCAAACATTGGTAAGTTCTACACGAAGGGGATGATTTGGCCAAGGAAGACGGAAAGAGCTTGTCAGGGTTAACAGTAGTTCAGCCAAGTTGCTACGCTGGGCTACTTGCAGCTCTGCCTCCTTTATGACTTCCAGCCTCCTCAAAAGACAAAAAGAACAAAACATCCAAAACTATTGTCCCTCACTTTCTCTGATATTCTTCTAGCAAGAATCCTAATAGCAACATTGCAATTAGAACTAAATGTTAATTTCTCTCTAAAAATATAATTATTCTTATTAAATATTTTTAAGAAGCCTAGAATCTTGATAGGTATATTTCCTGCATCTCTGAAAGATTTGGGAGAAGAGACTATTATCAAGCACAAACATGCCTCTAAATGCCTGCAAGGGTGCGGCTTTCTGCACTCCAAGATTTTGGAATGATCGCTTGTTCCCACTGTGTGCTCACTGCAGGGAATCCATTTTATTAGTTTTGGAAGTGATGCTTGGGAAATGAAATACATCACTCTTCTGCTGCTCCCTTCCTCTGTGCCATACCCCACTTTCAAATGCCGCGGACAAGGGCAGCAAGAGCTCCTTTGCTGCCGTGTTTACCAGAGAGCTGACAGGGGGTGTGTCAAGTCTACAGAAATAAACCACTTACTAAAAACTACCTTTAGTAATTATTAACCATAAATCTTAATTAATTAAACTAATTATTTTAATTAATAAGGCACATGATCATTAACAGTGCTAAAATTAATGAAAGTATTAGTAACTTGAAAAACTTCAGATTGTAGGTTTTTTTTTAACCCTACTTTTCTTTCTTCTTACTGAGGTCACCTAGTGACTGCTTCGGTGAAAATAATATATTCATGACTAGGCAGAAGATTTCTCGAACTAGGAATTTCAGATCCCAATTCAAATCACTGAATTACCAAAGGTCATCTTCCCGTCTGCCCCTCCCCACACTCACTCACTAAGTGTGCCACATCCACACACTGACAGGCAGGATTGTGGTAAGTACTGCAGAGAGAGTTTTGGTCTTGTACAGGTAGTCTAGTTATGGCCCAGAACTATGGGGTAGACACTGAAATATTAAGGAGAAACTTCGTAGGATTCTGCGAATCTTTAGAAGATGCGCTTTTCTCCGTGGTAATAAGAAGTTGACATTACGTGTTACTATTCTCTAATTTATCCTCTACGTGCCTTGAAGTGAGGGCATGGTGTCAAGTATCATCTTGGTCTTGAAAGGACAGTCAAAGGTCCGCCTGGGTGAGGGGAGCTGTTTTGTTATCAGTGGCTTAGAATATGATATTGTTAAAATAATGATGTTCTCCAAACACTCCCTGTGCATGGGGTTAACGGAGAAAACTCTAGCAAATGAAGTTCTGTTGTAATAAATCTACTCTGATACTCAGATGTCGGTCCACTCACAGACTATTAAATAATAATATCTTACATTTTGTCAACGCAACATTATTCTTATATATGAGAAAACATAAAATAAATATTTTTATCCTTAAAACATGCACACTTAACCATTTCCCAACATAGTGTAAAAGGTGTCTATTAAAATGGCATAAGCAGTAGGGTGATGCCCTCAGGCTCTAAGGCATCAGTGAGTTTTCTTTAAGAACGGTGATTAATTTTCATATCTAACACTTTATAACTTTTAGAGCTTGGTGAGATTCCTTGAGAACTATTGATAACACCAGTAAAAAACTGTTAACTTTTTTCTTCTACATGATATTATCCTCAAACATTACTATTTCTACATACATTCTCTAATAATGGAACTGGAAAACCCATCCCCATGTTCTTGTCTTTGGTTCGGTGCAGAAGCTCTTGTGAGTTCCCCATCCTTTGCTCGCACTCAGCCCTGCAATGCTCACAGAGGATCCTAGCCTGGGCCACACTGCCAGCAGAACTCAAGCCCAGGTAGAAACCCCCCTCCCACCTTGGCAGGTGGCAGCTTCGGCTTGTTACCTTGTTCATCACTTTCCTTCGCAGGAACCTCTGCAGCAGTCCTTGAATGGGCTCACAATCCCACCGCAGCTGCACCCAGCGGAAGTGCTGCTGCACCAGCAGGTCAGAACCCTGGAGACAAGCCTTGCCAAGGGTTCCCACCAGAAAGCAGTTCTCATGGAAGTAATAGCATTCGGACGTTCTATTTCCTAAAAGAAGCCATAATTCAGCCTCAGCTATTTATGCTCGGTGCCAATGCAAATCAAGAATATGGGGGATACAACTTGTACTTTGAGGACAGAAAGATTGGAGGCACACCAAGACATGTAAGCACAAGGAATAACTTAGCAACCTGGGATTCCCCGCAGCTTGGGCTAGACACACTCCTCTCAGAATAATGTGCCTAGCAACTTAGAACCTGAACCTGTCTTCAGCTCTATACCTGCTTTAGATAATGGAACTAACTTACTCTCCTTAGCAGGACCCTTGACAAGGCTCTTTTTCTATCCAAACCCATCCTGGAACACCACCCGAGAACTATGAGCAAAGCCAGCTTCAGCCTAGAAGGGTTTGGGATGCTTGCACAGGACGTTAAAATTGTGTCAGGTGAACTTTGAGGGAGAATTCCCTATTTACTTTCTCATACCTATGCATAATTGGACCTCTGACTAAAATCAGATGCATTGTAGAAGGGGCATGCAGAATGAGAAAAGGCTTATATCCTCCAAATCTTCTTATCAAAGCAGAAAACTACCCATGCTACACCCCTTAGCAACCAAATTCGTACATCTCTTGGGCTTCATAAAAAGAAACCTCAAACAACAATCAGGACCCTTGCGCTTCATGCATGTGGCCCAGCAGGAATCTTGAAGATGTATCCTTCCTAATCTACACTATTGGTTCTGAGTTAAGTTTCTCCACCATTCTGTGAGTCATGTGGGCTTCTGTTCCACTCCTGAATAAAACGCTAAGAACCTCTAACGAAGCCTAGGCCCAACTAGTGGCAACGACGCCACACCTGGCTTGTTAGCGAGCTCGCCCCACCCTTTACCTTTTTGGAAAGTGCATGGGCTTTCAGTGCTGCGATTTTCCAAAGGTGCCAAGAAGTCCCCCAGTAACTCGGATAATGAAGATTTTTCCAAATTTTCTAAGATGATAATTATTTTCTTCTTAATAGGAGACTGTTTCACTGGGATCAGACAAGCTGTGGTCAGAAGCAAAATTAGAGGTCAATACCTTTGCAAAGCCTGCACAAACTGGCACAAGATGCAAACCTAAGAAGACAGTGTTCACAGAAAATGTCGTGTGGTGGGCATGCTCTGAAAATACCGGAGGTTCACAGCTGAAGGTCCAGAAACTTGTACAGCATTATGCAACACAGCTGAAAATGAACACAACATGCCACCCCTCATACATAGCAAACCCTGGGCATCCACCCACCACCACAAGCAAGGGCTCAGGCAAATAAAAGTTGTCATTCCCACACTGGAAATGACAACTCTGAGAACACGGGAAGCTGTAACAAATGATACATTATCAAGTCACCAAGGAATATATACAATATGATTTCATCTTATATAAAATATGAAAAATGTTTAATCTGTGGATTTATAAGCAGGAAACAAGACCATAAAAACACATTTAGAGCATGAGGTGGGGCTCTACAGTAAAATGCTTTCCTGGTGAATGGGAGGCCCTAGATTCATTCCTTAACACTTCCAAAAATACTAAAAAATTATTATACAAATGATAGTGATGTGGCCGCAAGCAAGGCTTTGTGAGCAAGAGGAGGCATGCATGCACATTCTGGAAGCTGAAGGTATTTAAATTCTCGGCTTGTTCAGTGGTTAATGGTTAATTTAGTCAAAATTACTCTTTGATCTTTATCTTTATGTGGTGTTTTGTGTATGTTTCATAATATCAAAGGTTAAAAGCGTTAAATGTCCTTTAAACCATGCATACATAAGATGTTCATAGCATGAACAGGCAAGGCTTTGGAGAAGTAAGCACATCCTAGCCCTCAGAAGTGATCAGATTAAGGTTTCAGAAACAGTTGAGGAGGGAGTCAAATCCAGCATCTCCATCTTTACCCTTCCTCCCACTCAGGATGAGCAGAGATGACTACATATCAACCCAAACAGAAAGATGGGAGTTCAGTGGGAACTTTCTACTAACAGGGAGCAAATAAGCCGGCATACAAAACCTACTCATCACAATGCCTGGTGACTACCAGGCACTTGCATGTCATTTCTGCTTTAGTAAAAATATAAAAACAGCAATTCCTAAATGACAGTTAATAAGAAATGGCTGCATTTAACTTCCTAGAAAACTTCAGAAGTTTCGGTCCTAGTCAAGTTAACCTTCAGTGAGGAACAACCAATTGAAAGCACTTGTGGAACACTCTACTTGTCGTGCACACTCATGGGAGAAACTTCTGTATTTTCTTCTCATCACTATAGCTACAACGGATTTTCATTCTCAAAAGAATCCCTGAACAATGTAAGTGAACCTCTTCAGCTAACCATCTTTAAAAACTAGGCTAGAAATAAGAGCCCTCTCTCAATTTCCTTACACTAGGGCCTGGGCATCACAGTATCTTGTCTGATGTGATCTTCTATACGGCAATCTGGTAACAATGGCAACTTATGCTTCTCAAGATTCAAACATTATCTCAGAAATACATGTATGTGACCAGCACTAGAGGCCCAGGCAGAGTTTGAAGAGAGTCAGGGCTACATAGTGAGAGCCTTTCTTAAATAAATAATTATAATATATGCACACATACGCATGTGTATACTATAGAAGTATAAGAAATTATAATTGGGCTGGGTGGTGGTGGCACAAACCTTTAATTCCAGCATCAGGAAGGCAGAGGCAGGCAGATCTTTGTGAGTTTGAGACCAGCCTGGTCTATAGAGCAAGTTCCAGGACAGCCAAGGATAGACAGAAAAACCCTGTTCTGAAAAGAAAAAGAAAGAAAGGAAGGAAGGAAGGAAACTTATAATTGGTTAAAATAGTAACAATAAATAGACCTCTTCTATTTAGTAATAAAAAAAGACCACAACCTATCTATCCAATGGCTTACATTTCTTTTCCTGTAACGTAGGACTGAGGCAGTCCAGATTTCCTCCGATTTGTGTTAGGTGTAAGGTTTTGTCAAAGGGCTCTGATGCTGCTGTGCCAGCCAGCATATACAAGAAAACTTAATTACATTTCAACAAATATTTATCCAAGTGTTTCCTTGTGACGGGTCCTACAGGCTCAATGGTTATGTCTTGGGGGAATGGAAGAAGGAAGCCGTTCTGGATGAGGGCTAGTGTGAGGAGTGGCATTTTAATGGCAGACAGATATGAGAAGGCCATCCACCTTTAAGACATGGTGGACGTTGAATTGCGTTGGCTGGTTACACTTTAGTCTCAGAAGGGACTGGTGTATTGAATAAACACTGAGAGAAGTGTCTGGGTGGGGAATTCAGAGCAAATGATGTCACACTAATTCAGTGGGCTCAAGCAGCCACCTCACCTCTGTGCTGAGCAGCCACCTCACCTCTGTGCTGAGCAGCCACACAGCTGCAGCTGCTCTGTACTCTGTGCTCATGGTCCAATCACCTGGGTTCCACCCCCTGCATTACCAGTGATTTTGATGAATCTCTGTTCAGATGTACTGGACACTGGCACTTCCTAAATGTTCCCCATGACAAGAAGGTCCTGCCAGGGCCTAGATCTGTTGCACTGCCCACCAGGGACAGAAATGAGCTATGGAAGACAGAGAATGTGTTGTGAGGGAATTCATCAGCACTGCTGACGATCAGTGAAAATGTTTGAGATTAGGGATAAAGAAATGTTTCAGGATAGGGGTAAAGAGGATTTGAGTCATGCTCCAAGGTCTCATTCAGAGTAAGGAGAGTTACAATAAAGAAACAAAGAGAAAAGAAACAAGATCTCTAACTGATGTGCTAAAGGCAAAAGAAGAGGCCTCTACCAAGGCCCATAAAAGTAGAAGAGCATTAGGAGACAAAACAGTAAGTCTGTCTTCCACGTTCAGAGATGGGCAGAGAGAAAAGGCAAAAGACAACTTTGCATTTCCCACCAAAGAACAGGCTATATAGTTAATAGAGGCAGTGAGCACATGGCCATCACTGTACCGGGAAAGCGAATAAGATGATGGGGTGTAAGGCCTGATCTTTCCAAACTGAGGAGCAGCAGCCATGGAAGAGAGATAAACAGGGAGTAAGGAGGTGGAATCACACTGGCAATAAAGTAAACTGAACTTGTAGATGTTCAAGGATATAAGAAGAACTCATAGGGTTCAATTTCTTGATCCACTGGGAGAGATTGCATTGCTGACTTAATTTACAGCAGACTCTCAGAATTAAGGGTGAGTGTTGCTGTTCATAGGTGTCTCCCTCATCAGCCAATCTTGATGTCTGTCATGAGGTCCCATCAAGGTGGTGGGGGTACCCTTGGTGAAAAATGTCTTTAACGTTGCTGGCCGCCTAGCCCCTGTCTTCTCTCTGTGACCACTTTCCTTCATCCATCTCTTTGTGATCACTTTCCTTCGTCCAGTGTGTGCCAAGTTGGTTTCTTAGAGAAACAGCATGTACTTAGCTCAGATCACTTAGTACAGCTGCATATCTAAATGTTCCTGAATCTTGGAAGAGAGTGAGAACTCATTACCAAAGCTTGAGTTTGAAGGTTTCCCAGTCTGGCAGATTTCTAAAGACAAGAATGAAAGCCACTCACGTACTTTATTTCTGGCTGTGGACTCCTTTTATCCTGGAGCTTGAAATCCAACCCTTTGAGACCCCTTCGCTCTATGCTACTTCAAAGCTCATTTCTGAAACTATTCTTTATGCCTTCCGAACGTAGACTGCCCCAGCCCTGTTCCTCTCCTGTAGAGACTGGCAATCTTAATTGGACACTGGGGTTCAGATCTAAGCCTCTGCTCTGGATAACTTTCAATTAAAATCCTACATGGTTGTTTCAACAGCAGCACTGCTTAGTCTGAAAATAGCATACCACAATTGTCGCTAAACCCCAAGTTTATAATCACCCCTTTGGGGACTGAAAATAGCCCCCTTTGTACACCGCCTACTCCAGTCCCTATAGGGACAATGCTCTGGTGTGACAAAGTGGGAACTGATTGCAGGCAAGGCCTTCAAAGAGTCTCCGGTGATGCAGGGCCCAATGAGGTAGATTGATTTACAGAGACTTTGATTAGCATATTCATCTACCATTACTACAGTAATATCATTCAGTTTTTACTTCTAAACAGGAGAGTTCTCCAAGGAATTCAAAGTGTTATTTGAAAATACGGATCTAGCGTTTAAGTTTTTCTTTGTTCCCCACATTGTGTCAGATAGAATTTAAAGCCACATTTGTCTCGATGACCCCGCTTCATACCTTGCACTGCAGAGGAACCTGAGCCAGCCGCAGTACGTATTCACACTCTCTTAGCAAACAACAGAGTAAAATGAGAAGGAAAATGTCATCGTGAATGACACGACACAAGTGATTTATGCGACTCCCCGAGCCCCTTCATGCTTCCTGGAGCTCTTTTGTTCTTACTCTTCCCTTCACTGGCTCCATTTTATTCTCCATGTAAGTTTTGGATTCTTAAAGCTAAGTTTAGTCAGCTTCTGCCCCTCTTGCTTCTTCTGCTCTTCTGCTCTTTTTATTCATTCTTTGTGGCTGTCTTTACATTTTACCTCTTAAGACATGTAGACAAGAATAAATACATGCATTGCTTGGTAGAAGATAAAACTCACCATTCCAATGCTGGCCAAATCCTAGGGATTTATCTAAGGTTAAGACCCACTGGCACACAGAACATCTGTGAGAAATCAGTGTGTGCCTCTATAATGCCATCTGATCACTTGCACTTCTTGATAAGACAACAGTGCAGTTGACAGACAAGCCGTATACCCCGTTATTCTGAAAGCTAGGGCACAACAGGCCAGGGAGCCTTTTTAGCTCTGCAGATCTACCTTCCCTTCCCCTGAGGCCTTCTATCAGCCCCCACCACCAAAAGATTATTCCTGGATATCTCTTTCTGCATAAAGAAAGCACAGACACCCATAGACCTACAAACACTTGGGGCTCACAGGACATGCTTTGCACTGCTCAGAAGTCACGGTAGCCCCACCTACTCCACTGAGGTGCATTCCACACCACCTCCTTACTGGCCATTAATCAAACGCAGTAGGTCCTATTGAAAGAATGAGCAAGGGGAAGGGATTTGCAAGCATCCAGAGAAGTAGGCATAAGATGACAAGCCAGGCACAATGTTCTTGACATAGCATTCTAAGAATTTCAGTTTCTATTCTTGAGTCTTTAGAGTGTAATACCAGGAAAAACTTATGAAAGTTTTTGTCTCCTAGAGTGATCCTCCAAAACTCACTGAGGAGGACGTGGTGAAGCAGCAGCAGCAAGAAAAATGAGGAGGGCTGATGAGGCCTCAGAGCCACTTGAGCAAGAGATGATGGGGCAGGGAGGGGGCATAGAGAACAGCAGCAGCGGTAGCGGGGGAGATTTGGCAGAATTTAGAGCCAGGAGGGAAAGGCCACCAAGGGACCCAAAGTACTTGTGCTGCTGACAGCCACTGTAGTCAAAGGCACAGCAGACAAACATAACCATTTTGAACTTCACTTTGCTATTAAAAATTGCAGAAAACTGTTGATCCTTATAGATCGCTAAGCCAAATACAGAATTTCCTTCTGTATTTGTTCTTGCCATGGCATCCCCGGATAGAACCTACGACATCATCTCAAGTGCTTTCCAGATTACTAAGCAGGGACACTGAATGATCAGTTACAAAGATAATTTTAGTATAGGACATGCAAGAGTAGAAACTAACAAATGTTATCTATGTTTGAAATCGTATGTAAGAAAATAGTGTTCTATACCTATTTCCTAGTTTTGGTGCAGTGGACAGACACTAAGATTCTAGAAGATTTTCCTATTTCCAAAGGGTGCTTCGAGGCTGAAAGAAGCCTTAGTTGTTCTCCAAATTTGTTTTTAACTTTATTTCATGACTTAAAAACTGAAGGTGGTTTCTATCCTCCGAAGCTTGGTCTATAGTTGAGTTCTGAGCTATGGGGTAACACCGTTCATCACGGCTCCAAACACAAGGAAGAGCCCTCTCTATTCAGATGCAGAATATCTCAACTTCTCCTCTGTGAAGCTTACTGTTTTCTTCCCCAGTTATGTCTGTTGCTAGACTGTCTTGGCACTGAGGTTGAGCCCATTTCAGCTTCGTGTCACAGCTGTGCCATGCAGGGTTATGTTGACCGCATCTGTGGTGAACTTGGGGTGTCAAGCTGTGAAAGGCCTCATGAATGAACCTTAAATGTTTACATGTGGTTCTACTACCCTATTTGTGGGAACAGATACAATGAGAACTACTTGCAGAGCACTGTTGTAGAGATCCTATGACTTAATTGGTGTGTGTAATGTATTTAAAAAATGCTAATCAATGGCACACCAATGGTCAGACAGAAGTTTACTCCACGTATGAGGATGATGAATACATCATTGCAGGAAATGTGTGAATGGCAAAGTTTACTACACATCAATCTTTTTTGCTTTATCACCTTGCAGCAGCAATTCTAGGTGATGTCAAAATGCAGCATGCAATCCTACTAAGGGGAGCTGCTTCCATTACCTCTTCTCTTGCTATATTACTGTAGACAGCCAAATCATATGTTAGAACAGCCAGTGGTGTATAAAAATAAAGAAGAAAACTCAAGATGACCAATTAACACAGGGGCATTGACAGAAATATTGTTTGATTGTTCACTTGGGCTTCCAATTTTCATGTCAATGTTTGTCAGTCAATGGGAAGAAAGTAAAACACAGCACGACTATAAAGACTACCCTGGAGTGGCTCGGGGAAGACCATGCCTTTGAGTGACCACACGCCAGTTCTCTGCAAGGCCTTACCGCTGCTCATGAACACGTCTACTAGCTGCTCCTTGGAGAAGCCTGGACCCACCTTGGCTCTCACTATTTCACAGGGGAATCCTGCAGCCATCTGTCTGTGCTGTGATGACAAAGCAGGGATATTAACTCTAGATTCTTCCCAGTCTTCAAAGAAAATGAAATGGTGTGAAAATAAACAATACCTTCATGCAGAGGGCAAGCTGATGTGCTATGTAGTCTTGCAAACTTCCTTCTGGGCCATGGAAAATGACATTATGGTATTGCTCGACCTGTTCCAAACCAAGAAGAAGCCCAGGTGAAGACGTTAGTTTGACAAGGGAAAAAGTGGTGCCCAAGGACAGAATTCCCAATTATCCTTAGGCATCCAAAAGAATAAAGCTATTTAAGTTTAGCAGTGTTTACTAGACATGTGAAGTCTTTTAAAACTTGAACTGTGCCTCCCCTCCCCAGAAAATTACGACATGCTAACAGAAGCTACACAATATATTCAGGGTAGGGGGACACACAAGGATTGCCTGCCAGATTTCACACTTCAGGCTAAAAAGATCATTCTTCAGGGTCCTCTTGTTGGCAAACTTGGGACTGGGTGCTACTGTACGAAAGACCATGTTTCTGCTAGCCATGAGTAAATTTTCTCTGAAGTTTAATATTATTCTGTTATTGGTAAGCCTTTAGTAAGAACTTGCTAATGCTCACATAAGGCACGATGGTGGCTATAACTGCCAAGGGGGCGTAAGGATCTAAAAACTGTAGGATGAACACAGCACTGACAAGGCTGATTTCTGCGGTGTTGGTGGCCAATCAAGCTAACGGCAGACATGCAGTCAAGGACCAAGACTAAGGTAGGGACTTCTCCAGAAACACGAGAGACTATTTTAGGAAGTACAGCTGAGGTTCATTTCCAAGGCTGAGGTGTTATAGTACTGTAAGAATCCTGGGAAAAGTTATAATCGAAGAATATTACTGAGGTATAACTGTTCTCACTTGTATTTGTGACTAGAAATCCTGAAGAATGTATGGGATTATATTAAAAATGTTGATAAAAGTTGTTTAGTAATGACCTGTTTCTCTCCATCTTAAATAGAATCTACACAGTTGGGTTTTTTAAATCTATCTATCTATCTATCTATCTATCTATCTATCTATCTATCTATGGCTTAGGAAATTTGTCTTCCATTATGTTTTTGCTAATACCTACTGGCTTTCTATATTTCTAAGGATTACCAGCAATACTTCTCTCTGTTCTTCATGAGGACATCTCTCATTGTGTCCTATCCCTGTGCCTCTAACCTTCAGGTAGACTTGCTGAGAGGTCCTTGAGTTAGTCTCCTACAACACTGGATATTCACTATCTCAGTTTTCCTCTTGGACTTGGGCACAGACTCACTACACTGCAGCATTTTCACATACTCTTCTAGTTCCTTACTTTGTCCAACTTCTTTCCAATGCTGTTCTTTATCATCCTCGGCCAGATTTTACTAATTTTATTGCGTTGATTTCAGTTTTTATCTCTTTGCATTTTTGGTCTGGTTTTTCTGTGGCTAAGATCTTGCCCCTTCATATTCCTGTGTAGAAATGCTAACTGGATCTAGTGTGAAAATTAGGAAGTGGTGCTTTAAGAGATGGGGTGGTTAATTTTATGTCAAATTTGAGACAAGCTAGAGTCATCTGAGAGGATGGAACTTCAATGGAGAAAATGCCTCCATAAGTTCAGGCTATAGGCAAGCCTGTAGGATATTTTCTTAACAGTTGAATAATTGTAGGTGGTACTACCCCTGGGCTGATGGTCTTGGGTTTTATAAGAAAGCAGACTGAACAAGTCACAATGAACATGCCAGTAAGCAGCATCCTCCATGGCCTCCACATCAGCACCTGACTCCAGGTTCCTGCCCTGTTTGAGGTCTTGCCCTGACCTCCACTGATGAATGGTGTCATGAAGTATAAGCAAAATAAACATCCCAAACTTGTTTAGGTCATGGTGACTCATCACAGCGATAGTAACCTTAGTTTAAGTTTGGTATCAATGCAATGTAGCAGAGCTAAACCCTTTGTCCCTCCTGCCATATTAGGACACAGTAAGAAAACACTACCTAGAACCAGGAAATTCTCACCCCACTATATATGCTGGTGCCCTTATCTTGAACATTCTGGCCTCTAGAGTGTTACTACAAGTATCTGTTGTAAGCCACCTAGTCTATGACATTTGTCAAAGTAGCATATTCAGAATGATAGTATTCTGCTACAGAGATAGCACTAACATTTTACCATTGTTTACATGCTCTAAAACTATGGGGGAAATTGCTACAAAAGGCAGGAAGTGGGTGCCATGACTGGATTCGCTTTGCTAGCTGAGGCCCCTTAGGCTCCTGTCTGTAAGTTGCTAATTATAGGTTCCAGCAATGACTGCAGGATCCGCTGCCCAACAAGACAGAGAAGCACACAAGGATGAACTACAGCGCATGCTGTTTGTCTCCAGCCCCACAGAAGTGCTCATGAGTAAGGACCTCTCAGGACTCAACACTGTCTCACCAATCTTCATCAACTTCATGTTCAGGTGTCTCTAAATTTCCTAACGGGTATGAAAGGATTCACACTGACATAGATAGTAGAGGAGACTTGCATGGTGCAGCAAAAGCTGAGCCTAGCTCCTCAATTATTCACTGGTGTCAACCTTGCAGTTGCTTTAATCACTGGGAACCGGGAACTGGGAACTGGGAATAAGAAAGGGGTGACAGTGTTTTCTGATTTCAGGGAGGCATCAAAAGTAAGCCAAATACTCTAAAGGCAGCAGAGAAGTCTTGGCTTCTTGCTAACAGAGTACCATGGAATATTTATGTAAAGATTTGTTACATTTGTTTATGCTGCAACTGAGCCCAGGTGCTTTATGCTTTACACATAAAGGCTTTGGCTCATGCTGCATTTGTTTATGTAAAGGTGTGATGCATTTTTTTCTCGCCTTGCCTACCTAAAGCTCCTGATTGGTTTAATAAAAAGCTGAATGGCCAATAGCTAGGCAGAGAAAGGATAGGTGGGTCTGGCAAACAGAGATAATATGTAGGAGGAGAAATCTAGGCTCAAAAAATGAACAAGAGGAGAGAAGGCAAGAAGAGGGAGGAGAGAGACATATTCGGGGCAGAAACCAAACAGACAGACACAAGAAGCGGTAAAAGTAAGATATACAGAAGGAAAGAAAAGCAAAAAGCCTCGAGGAAAAGGTAGATAGAGAGAAACCGTTTAAGTTAAGAGAGCTAGCCAGAAGTGAGCCTAATCTAGGCCAAGCATTCATAACTAATAAGAAGTCTCTGTGTCATGATTTGGGAGCTGGTTGGTGACCCAAAAGAAAGAGAAAACCTGGCATAATAGAGACCTCAGTTCTGTTTTTCTGAGGTTTTATCACTTTTCAAAAATCACCTTAGTGGAAATCTGTGGACTAGAAATTACTAGCCAGGTGCAATTCTAAACCAGAACTCTCAGCTCTCCAAATTAATCCCAAAGCACTGTGAATTGACAGAAATTCTTTCACACCAGTGAAATGCGATAGAGATTTCCAGATTTACTGAACATTCTACCCCTGAGATTTTCAACTGGCCTTGGAATTTAATCTTGTTTTACTTCTGAAAACAAGAGTGTTCTATTCATTATGACTCTCCTATCAAGCTGTCTACACTTCCTGAAGGCTGATTCTGAAATCATAAAGCAGCAAAAGATCTAGCCTCAGAGATAAGCTATCTTCAACATCAACACCTCATCTGTTCTCACATACTTGTTTCTAGGGAGCAAAGGACAGGAAGCAATTCAGAATTTATTGAAAGGGCCTTTAACTAGCAAAACACGCCTTATGTTTAAACGCGATGATATCCCCATGAAGTACAATAGAAGATAAACAAACACGTTTACTATGTAGGTAAAGAGAAAACAGACACACAGAACTCCTAATTGTTTGTATTTTAACACATACATTCCAGTAATAATCTCTTCTCATTTCAGGTACTATCAATTCTTTTGCTGTTTTTCTTCTTTGATCAAATAATGTATAGGCATATTGATTATCATTTACAATATTAAACAAACATTAATTTTTGAAGCAAAATTATAGTTAATTCATTGATATTGCTATCCATATGAAAAACTTGGTCGTAAAAATCTATTTTCCATTTTAGAGTTATCATCTCAGATTTCTCCAAATGTCAGACTCTTTGGTATAATGTCAAGTTGCGTTCATGCTTCATGCTGCCAGCAGAGGGCTCTACAGCTGGAAGTGAGAAGTAAGCTAACACTGTTTGGGATGGCACTGGTGGGAGAAAGGTTTTTGTGCTGAAAGGAAATCTGTTTGAAAAATGAAATAAAATTCAACTTCTAAAACTATAGCCCAAGTCACGGTCAACATTATTCTGCTATGGTGCGGCACTTTTGCTTATTAGTAAAGGAATACTGGCCTCATGATTGGTAGTAATCCGTTTTATTCTTGCATCTTCGAATCTTATTGGAGTAGGACATCACATGTCAATCAGGGCTTTGTGAGGCATAGAGATTCTGGAAATGAGCAACCTGGACAATGGCCCATCCATTCTGTCATTCCCCCCTCTCTACAATGTTTCTCCACAGAATGGGGGTTGATACAAGATCTGTGGTCTCCATAACCGTCTCTGTGGCAACTGATGTGTGGCTTCAGATTCGTGGCATTTTATGGCAATAAAACTGCAACTTTTGTTTGGTGTTCCACTTGTCATAGACAGCCTGAGTAAGAGCTGCAGCCTAGAGACAGTTTCAGGCCAACTATGTTGAGACATTAAACACAAAAGAGAATGGAAAAACAAAAGGACTTTACTGTGCCAATAAAACAGGGATAGCTGTCACTTCAGCTAGGAATTTCAATTTGGCCTCTTCTGCCATACAGTTTCAAAGGCATCATTTACTGTTGTATAGGCAGGCATGGCGGTCAACATCAACTTCGTCCCGGAAACTTCCACTGAACTTTTCTCACCATGCTCAGAAGTCACCCCCAGGTAGGTGTTGTGCAGATTTGAAATAGTGGACGTGTATATTATTTGATGAGAAAGATTAAAAACTAATATCAATAATTGGTAATACTTAAAATGTGAGAAGACCTACCAAAGGGGTTAGAACATATGTAATGATCTAGAAGTCTGTACAAATGGCATTTGGGATGTTAAAGAGAAAAACAAAGCTGGATTCCTTTGTGTTTTATGATTTGGGACCATTTTCTGAGGTCCCTTTTTATGGAATAGATATAAAGACATAAAAGGAGCACAAGAGAAATTACAATTTATATGAGCAAAGTCACACAGTATACATATTAGTTGACCGAAATTATAAAAGCCAGTATTTATTCACTAATGTCAAATAAAAAGCACTTATCTGTTTTTTGTTGTTTTGTTTTGTTTTTCTGTTTTGAAATACGGTCTCACCTTTGTAAACTAGGCCGCCCTTGGATTTACAGCAATCCTCTTGCCTTAGCTTTAGCTCTGGTGTGTTTACAAAACCATACTCCCCTGTCAGCTCACCGGTGTGTTTATCTAGTTAATGGAATAGAGTGTTGCAAAATAAAGCATAGTGGCTAGTTTTATGTCAACTTGCCACAAGTTAGAGTCATTTGAGAGGAAAGAACCTCAATTAAGTAAATGTTTCCAAAAGATGGGGGCTGTAGGCATGTCTGTAGGGCATTTTCTTAATTAGAGATTCTTGGGGGAGTGCCCAACCCATTGTGGGTGGGGCCGTTCCTGGGCTGATCCTCTGGGGTTCTAAAGGAAAGCAGGCTGAACAGGCCAGTAAGCATCATTCCTGCATGGCCACTGCAGCAGCTCCTGCCTTCTGGCTCCTGCCCTCACTGCTTTTAATGATGAACTATTATATGAAACTGAGTAAAATAAACCCTTTCCCCCCTAAATTGCTTTTGGTCACACTGTTTCATCACAGCAACAATAGCTCTAACTAAGACATAAAAGTTATCAGGATATTTAAATTTGCCATAGTTTTAGATGGGAACAATTCAGCCCTTGGTTAAAACCATGCTTCCTACAGAGATGTCGGGAGGGGGAAGGAGGAGGCTGTACTCACAGCCTGCGGCTCATATTCCTAACAATCGGGGTCCACACCCTCAGCTTTCTTTTAAGTACAGGAAAAAGCTGGCGCTCTTCCTCTTGGGCACACTTGATGCTTTGCGGGGGTGGAGGGTGGGGGAGGGGAAGGAACAAACAAAAGCAAAGAGAGAAAAGAGACAGGTTATTTAAGCCTGACCTGCCTGCTGGTACAAGGTGGGGCCAGACTAGGAGCCTAGCTTTATCAATGTATGGCTTCACAAAAACATTCACTTACATCTAATGGAACCAGCTGTGCAAAGAGTTCAGTCAATCTATTTTCAAATAGTAGAGCTCTTATTATTGTCTTATGCTATTCATATTCACTTCAGTAGACCTCACTCAGACACAGGGTGCCTCAGGCACCTCCAGAATTTGTGTTCCATCAGTGCCTATGTGTATTGCTTTGCCCTCTATGAGTATTGTTCAACCTCTCTTTGCCTTACTCATTTAAAATGGAGTTAACTATCAGTCTTGCCGGGATATTATGAATAAATAAAACTTGCCATTCTATCTACATCTGTGAAGTGTGTAATGAATGCAACATATATGCTTGGCTGTTTTCTCTCTAAATCTACAGCTTTCCTTGATGATCACATTTCTCTCCCTCTTGTTAGTAACACACTGCCTAGTTTCGACAGGGCACCCAGTTACACACAACAGGACACAGTTGCCAGCTCAGTAGGGGCATGACCTAAAGTTCTGGCAACATGAGGATATGGTAGGTCCCTGGAGCTGTCAACTTAACTGTTCCCCCCACCCCAGACCTCTCACCTGCTGCAAGTTAGTTAGGTATGTGGGGAAAAAACAAAAACAAAAACAAAACTTCAGTCTTGTCTAAGCTCTAATTATTTGGTTTCTGGAAAGAAGGGAAAGGAGGCCAAATCAATATTCCAACTGGTGTGAACTCATTTATTCAATGCTAAATTATAAATGCTCATTATAAGTCATCTTGAAATACACATTTACTCCTTTCTATGTCTATGATTTGATGACACATCTTTGTTAAGGGGTAGGTAATACATTCCTACACAAGTTAAAACACTTTAGTAATTACTGGTTGTCTCTCTGGGTCAAAGAAATGGACACCTGGATCCTAGTGACAGAAATCCAGGCCACTGATGGATAGTCTATCAGGGCGAAGGGTGTTGGGGAAAATAACATCATAACCCCAGAACGCATGGTGGAGGAGGCTCACTCTTATCTACATGGACCACCTGATGGATGTCACAATAGTGATGATGGCAGTGCCAACCTACCAGCCTGAGGTAGTTCTGCAGCATCTGAAGTGGGATCATGGATGCATAAGTCACACTACTGAGGCAGCCTTCTTGAGGACCTATGAGAAATATACACAGAGAAGGGAAATTGGCCTTTCCTTGTTAAACAGGGATAATCAAGACACCATGCAAGCTAGCATCAAAGAAACAGGACACTTGTGGACTTATAGGAGCTGACATTTGGGCAAGAAGCATCAGAGTGACTTTGATACCTGTTAACTCATTACTAAACAGCTAGTACCCCTGGGAACCACAGCTCCACAGTTAAATCTTGTCTTCCCCAAGAAAGCCCACTGAGTATTTTAGCAATTATAGCTAGGTCCTCCAGAGCCCAGCTGCAATCCCGGAGCTGTGCCCACTGGCTCGTGGGCTCTGTGCATCACTGTTTATTAGCAAAAGTAGTCACAGATAACCAGTCTTTGCAAACCTTCAGCCTTGATGAATATTAATGTACAAGTTCAGGATCTCCTTTTAGGTTTTGTCCCCACCCCAATTTCTACCACTCTCTCAACACATTGGTTGAACTGAAATAAGATTTCTAGAGTGGACTTTTAAAAAATTGCCATAAATATAATTTATATAACAAAACTTTTAGTCAACACTTTTTTTTTAAAAAAAAAAGTCCATTCCTACGTGTGTAAAATACATGAAGAGATCAGCAGCCTTTTAGAATTCAGGGCTGAGAAACAGTAAACACATTATATGCTAATAACTATGCATTACAGAAGAAAATCAGTCTGAGACTCAGTACTGTATATAAATGAGAAGAGCTCAGCCTGTTTGGGCGCTGGGTCC
>LOJH01000279.1:53459-69285 GCA_001685095.1 Ellobius talpinus | reverse complement strand
CCCCCCACCCCGCTCCACCATGTCTATTTGCTCCACAGCCTCATCCACACCCAGGTAAATCTCCCAGGCTAACTTGGCATCCAGCATTCTGAAACTGTGGTCACACTTCCTGAGTGAGAGAGCACTCCAATTTTGATTATCAAAACAACTCTATTTGTAAAGCCAGGTGGAGCATCCAGTTACACCTGGTAAACACACAACATGCTGATACCATGCATGACATTGTGGTGAGGATGAGTCAGAAGGGTGGTGGCACAGGCATGACTTCAGAGTGCAATGTGATCCCGAGGGACTCAGGGACACACACTGGATTTTAAGTTAAATGGTCTTTAATCGACTTGCTTTTCCCATCCCCTAACATTCTGATAATACAGCTCTGTTTGAAATGGAACACCAGGAACAAACATCTACCACAAAGAAAGATAGATAGTATTGGGAAGCTACATTACAGCTTGTAGGAATCCATGCCACAGATAATGCAAATTACTGGCTACCATTCATTTCCCCAGACTGGCTGCTTAAACAGGCTCTGTAAACCCAGGGTCAGAAAGTGACAGTGTGGCTCAAAAGGCCGCAAACCACCCAATGACAAAAAATAAATTTTCAAAAATATTTTGGAGGTGTTTGTTGCTATTAAAATGTAAAATATCCAGCTTTGCTTCTTTACACTCTGTTCTGTTACAAAAAGGATGAAAGCATCTAAATCCAAATAGAAGAGGCTCGTGTTCCTAAGGAGGGAGCGGGAAAGGCTGGAGTTGCGTCCCCGTGCCAGCATCAGGCTAGCTTGGAGTGGGATTTGGACAGCACTTGGAAAGCTTTTAAAACCGAGCATCCCCATTCAATACCCAGCTCTCCAGCTCTCCAGCTCTCCTCCAGGAGCAGGGAGGTGCTCAGACCCACTCCTGCAGAAAGCCTAGGAACAAAAGAGTCAGCTTTCTTTCCTTTGTCCTAAGGCTCAGGTACAAGCTTCCTTGCAAGTAGTGGAGGACGGCAAAAAGCCACAGAGCATAGGGGTCAAAGTCCCTCTGCCTGCTTCATGTTGCAGAGTGGGAGAAAACCCTTCTGTGTCCTCTGGTTGTTGACACTAATGCCAGTCTTTGGCTCAGAGGTGTCATGAGGACGCTAGACGGTAAGGCATGTAAGGGTGCCTACGACCTGTGTACTGCTCAATAAACAGTAGCTATGACTGATATCTTCTAGTTCCCTCCAAAGGCAGACCAGAAGAACGGGGAACAAACAAATAAACAAACAGAAAACATGCAGGTGATCGCATGAGGGCCACTATGGGAATAAAGAGGAAGGTCTGAGGAATGCTGGCTGCTAGTCTCTCAAGACAGTGAGCTAGGGCTCTGAGAGCTTCAGTAGGTCAGGAGAGGGAGACAAGGCCAGCTTCAAAAACTCAGAGGAAGCTCCTGAGGGAGCATTTCAAAGCTGACTTCCAAAGAATGATTTAGGGAAATAATAAGGGCATTTAGGATAATGGCAGGCCACAATCACAAGGACCCGGAAAAAGCAATGAACACGATTTTCATAAGAGGAAAAAACACCCCTTTATCTGGGAGTGGTGGAAAATTCATAAAATCTATACAGGGAACTATCAAGGGACTAGGACTAGGCACTGGAAACCGAACCTAAGCAACTGGAAACAGAAAGGGGATGCGTGAGTTGTCACAACGGGCTGGGACTGTGGCTTAGACAGGCTCCCACAGCTGTGCGTCAGGGGAATAGCCCCCAGAAACTGAAGGTGTGGTGGTCACCCTAGAACTATACTAGGATGGACAGGAAGCAGTAGCCAGAAGAGGTACTCTGTGGGTAAAACTGGGGGGCTTCCAGGAGTGATGAGCTACACGGGGTCTGGAGGCTACAGGGTCTGACCCTCAGTACCCCTGAGAGACCCACCAGACATGGCTCGGGCCCTGGCTCATTGGCAATTCAGCTTCCCCCATGCAGAATAGGAATTAAGTAGGCTTATTTCACATGGACTTTTTCTAGGCTCATCCTAAAGTAGGGAAAAAATGGTGACTATTTTGGTCATTTGATTATGATAAAGGTAGAAATGAATAGATAAGTCTGAGCATGGTCTAAGCTAGCAACTTAGACCATGGCCAATACTCAGGTCTCTCTTTCAGGTTCACTGGCATCTGGCATCAGTCATTCCATGTCTGTCAAAGAAGTCACAGTGTCAGTGTAAACGGAAACACAGTGTCCCTGTGTCACCCATCTAGCCTGCTTCCATAGAGATTCCTTTCTGAAAATACAAGGCTCAAGGAAAATGATGATAGTTCTCTTTCACTTAAAAGAAATTAAGTTGCTTAAAAAAATAAATAAAGGCTAGTACTTCTTTCCTAAGAGGAGGGAGGGAGAGGATGACACATTGTACTAGTGATTACCTGCCCTTTTTAAGCCCTGTCAGCAGCACAAAGGCTTAAACTGAAGCTAAATCCAGGGCACATTATCCCTCTAAGCCCACGCCTTAACTCAAGGGGACTGAAAGGCATGTCTGCATTTCTGCAAGAGGAAACTTTTTAGGGAGCACCCTATTCTCAAGTAGGTGTGCGCCAAAAATATCTAAATCTAAACATAAAATGAACTTCTGCCTTAGTTACTTTTAAAAAAATAGGTTCTCATCTCTATGTTTCCCAAAGTTCATCTTGCACAATAAAAACTACAAAGACAAGCTGGGTCTGACCTGGTGACCTGGTAAGTCTGGAATGAACAGCTAAGGAAGTGGGTAGCTGGGGAAATTCTTGCTTAGCATGTCTTTTTGATCCTTGAAAACCACCATTGAGGGCCCTGAGCATACATGCTTTTGCCTCTCCATTAAGCTCATGGTATTTGGAAACCAGGTTTTGAGAAAACCCACATAATCAGAGGGGATCAGGCAAATGACCAAGTGCTGATGACTGTCAGTGACCATCCATCCCTGGGGCTCAACGTACAGGAGGACTTCAGATGGTCCAAGAATACAGCAGAAGAGAGGTGCTGGGGTACAGACCGAGGGTCTTCTCTAAGAGCCCCACAGCCCCATTGGCTCTTCACTGCTTGACTGGATATCATTTTTCCATCTCTGACTTACGTAACAGACGGATATTACAATGTAGCATTAGCTTTTACTAGCCAGCTTTGCTGCCTTAATGAATCAAGTCCAAAGGCAATGATTGCTTTGATTACAGAAGGAAACAGGTGGTTTATTGGGCTTTCTGGATGAGCAGCACCAGAAAGGTAACCTCTCCAAAATGCTTGGCCTCAAAGATTTGCTACTGTTACCAGAGGGAAAGACACCCATTCCCCTCTGCAGAAGCTCCATGGCTTCTCATGATTTGCAGCCAATGTGGGTTAGCCAAGGTTGAAGGGTTCTGTGCAGGGATTCTGCATGACCCATAAGAGCCAGGTGTCCTTAGGGAAGTGGCAACATCTTTTGAGTCCCATTTTCTAGCTTCTGAATTGAAACCTCCAGCTGGGCACTGGATGAGTGTATATGTGGAAACCAGTACACAAATATTCTCTATTGCTATTAATGCAATATAAAAAAATCACATCTACCTCTCTCACATGTAGTGACTCAAATCCATGAGTAAATTCTTTTGATTGGAGAAATTTTCCCTTAGTAACACAGGAACAAACAGAAACATGGGTTCAGTTCCATTGTATTACTGGGTTGACTGTTTTAGCAGACAGCTCCTCTGCTCTGGATCTCCTGAACAAAGTGGATTGGCCATGTGGGTGACCTAATGTTGTCCCTTTATGAGCTGAAGGCTGTAAATTATGTGGGTGAGTGAAGAGACAACATCTTAAAGTGATGCAGCTGCAGGGTCACAGAACCTCTGGGCTGGCAAAGTCCCTGAGTTCTGCTCTTCCTTGACATTTCTATAGAATGCAGTTCATCGTCAGGACCTGGTGCCATTGTTCCGAGCAAGGAAATGAGGGTAGAATCACATCACGGCTACTGACTCCATTCTTTTAGTGACTGACAGATTCTTATTTTTACTTAATTTTGTAATTTTTAAGTAAATGTCTGAACCCAGTTTAAAAAACAAAAACAAACCAACCAACCAAACAAACAAAACCCTCAAACCCTAGCACAAATATTCGTGTCTTCTCTACCTCCTTTCTCTTCTATAAACAGGACAAGGGGAGACCTTTCTGTGAAAAGGAAATTTTTTTTTTACTGTCCCAGGAGACTAGAGCTCTCCAGCACTGTCTAATGCTGAAGCACTAACTACCCACTTGACGTAGCCATTGAGTGCTTTGAAAAATGATTAGCATGATAGAGGAACTATATTTTAGTTACAATTGAATTTTAGTGGATTCAAATTTAAACAGTCTCACATGGCTAATAAATACCTCAAAGATTCACCTTTTACCCCTGTGAGTTATCTCTTGATGTTCTGTTGTTGATGTTGTTTTCTATTTTATTTACTCATGCCTTTGATTTTTTTATCTTCTTGTCTGTATTTACTCTTAAGGTTTTTATGAAGACCAGGCATTAACCAAGAGACAGATTACAACAGCACCTGTCCAGCCTTAATCCCTTCTTCCCTAGATCCCACCCAGTCCTCAGGCTCAGGAGAAACCAACCAACCAAACAAACAAACAAACAAAACCATGGAAATGTAGTTAGAGAAGATGAAAAACCAAGGACTCCAGATGAGAGCAGGTCAGGCCCTGGCTGGTGCAGTTGTCTCTCTTCCCCAGAGAAAATGAGTAGACTCCAGTGTGACCATGGAAGGGTAGTGGAAGTGCTGGGGTGCAGTGTGGACTTGAACTCCCACACAGCAGGATTCCTTGTGGGGTGGGGGACGGGGGCTCTGACAGATATTACTTTGTAGAGTGTTCTGTTGGCCCTGATAAAATGGAGAAGCTGCAGAACATTTTTATGTGGGGAAACTCTTCATATGAATAGAACTGAGAATTGGGAGGTTAGCTTGTCAGGATTTCTGCGTCTTAAGATAGAAACCACAAGAAAAGAACAGGTAGCTGACCATAAAGGGCTTTTAGAAGGAAGTGCTACTCAGGTTTGCAGATAATATCCCTCCACAAAACAAGCATCCAGAACTCCCCAAGGCCTTGCTACCTGTTTCATGCCAATGAGCAATCTACAACCTGAAGCTTGGCATTGGTGGGACAGTGAGGCGGGATGAGAACTGAATACCCCAGGAACAATCAGAACCCTGAGTAACGAACTCTGGAGTGTTCAGGTCCTTTCATCTTTGATGCCTAGACTTGGGTGGTGTTGGAAAACTTGCTCCAAATCCTAAGAAGTAAGAGGGACCAACTTAAAGCGCACTACTTAAAAGTGATGTGGGAAGTACTTTAGATGAAGTTAAATTTAGGTTTTCATTGGAGTTATTCAAAGTTTCTTAAAAATATTCATTGCTTCTTACAACTTCTGGATTGTATTCTAAATGGACAAAGAATCCTAAGCACATATACACAGAAAGTCATTTATGCTGTAAAACAACCAGTTGTACTAGGCTCACAGTGGTAAACTCTACAGAGTGGGCACTCTGCTACTGAACACAGGCACCTACGTTGAAAAGTAACAATTCCTATGGTGACAAGTACCATGGAAGAGTTCAAAATAGGGCTCAGTGGCAGAAAGGCCCTGGGATATGTGGACAGTCCTAGGTTGCTGTGGTCGGCGTAGTTCCTTTTAGGAAGCAACAGCTAAGCTGAGACAGACATGATGGGAAACCGTCAGTCTTTGGAGAGGGGGTGTGGGTACTGAGCTCAGATACAGTGGCTCTGAGACTTTGGGGTGGTAATAAGCTGGGTACATTGGCAGCAGAGCAGAAAGCTGGAAGTCCAGGACTGGGTGAACATAATGTGTGGTTTGTGACAGGAAGGGGAGGGGTATACATGGGACCAGCTGGACCGTCCCTGACAAGCAGAGTAAGGGCTATGGGTTACTGAAATATGCAGGACCACTTTCTTTGAGTATATGATCAGCAAAGACACTTTCTATATTGCTTTTCTCTCTCCAAAGAGATTAGACCTTGATTGCTCAGAAAGAATTTCCTCAAAGGGAAAATTTCACAGGTACCGGTTGTGCAATGAGCTGGGGGAGGAAATTGAGTTCTTCCAAATACTCACCATGCATTTCTAACCATCAAAGTCACTATCACAGGGGCTTAACAGAGTACAGGAGCCTCCATGGTAGGTACATACAGTCATCTCAGGTAGGTGACTTGTAAGCTGTACCACCTCTAGGTTTAATATAAATATTTTTCCTGCCACTGGGAAAAGTACAGAAAGATAGGTATGCCACTTGAAAATTAAATGGAGAGTAAATATCCAGAGTAGCTGGGCTGAGATCTAGATAAGGGTGGGGAATCTAAGAGTGGGAAGTCACGTAACACAAAATAAAAAAGAAAGAATTTCGACAGTAATGATTGGTTGAGGGGGGGCTAGATGGAAAGAATTTGGAAAGTAAGAACTTCCAGATGGCCTTGCTGGTGAAGATAGCTATATATAGAGACAGAGGGGCTAATTAGTTCCTGGGCCAAGGCCCCAGTTTCTGTTGAGTGAGTGATTGTCTTGTGGTGGTTCAGTTCAATACACACCACATCATGAGTAAATTAAGTATTTGAGGGCTTTTCCCCCCCAAGCAATGGGAATTGCCCAAACTTAATATAATTAATTAAGAGTCAATGAATGTTTAATTTAGTTCTGGTACTTGTACCAGCAACACAATGAGCTCTTTGTCTTGGCCAAGGTTCCTAAATATTGGGAAAGGGAGAAATGCTGGAAAAGAGCAAGAGTTAGTCAATAGTTTTCTCCCAAATACTCTGATGCACAAGTTGTCTCCCCTGCGCAGCAGCCCATTCAGTGAAAACCAAGAGCTAATCCCTGGAGAAGGCTGTGGATCTTCTAGGAGCGAAGATGTTGCCTCATGCCTCTCTGTTGGCATCAGGAGGTACAAGGAACATTTTCAAACTGCAGCTTTTTCAGCTGACCAGACCATCTTTTCTGGGTGCATGCTCAGCTACACTCTCATCTTTTTGGGTACCTGCTCAGCTACACTCTCATCTTTCTGGACGCATGCTCAACTGCACTCTCATCTTTCTGGGTACCTGCTCAATTATACTCTCATCTTTCAGGGCGCATGCTCAGCTACACTCTCATCTTTCTGGGTGCATGCTCAACTGCACTCTCATCTTTCTGGGTACATGCTCAACTGTACTCTCATCTTTCTGGGTGCATGCTCAACTGCACTCTCATCTTTCTGGGTGCATGCTCAACTGCACTCTCATCTTTCTGGGTACCTACTCAACTACACTCTCATTTGACGTGTTCTTACTTTTGAGTCATATGCAGACAAAAGAAGGTTAAGGAAACCTAAGGGATAGAGATGGGCTGAGTTGCTGAAATAATTGTCTCTAGGATGCTATAACCAAATGAACAGCTTTTGGCCAGCCTCCAACCATCATCTGGCAGATGACTAGACAAAGATGTGTGGATTTTTATTGCTGCAGAATTCCCATTATTGACTCCTTGAGAAAATTCTAGTAAAAACGACAGTGAAAGGTGCTTCCATTCACTGTGTCTACCATGTGTCAGCCCTATGAATGGTGTTTTATTGTCCTTCTCTGAATCAGTGTTCACAACAGCATGAAACAGCCAATGTTCTGACAACTCTCCATGGAGCACACAGAAGCTGAAGCTTGAGGTACCCTCTTGGTTAGTAAATGAAGAACCTGGGGTCACAGCAAAGGATGCTTGATCTTGCAGTCCACACTAACTTGTATTCACACCCCATCCTGTGCCAGGTTATTCTCTCAATGAATTTTCACTGTGTGTAAGAGCTGGAAAGACAACTAAATAGCTGGGTGACTCTGTGTACCCCAGCAGAGGAAGGCACAGGTTTTGTTTTGTTTTTTATCCAAAGAAGATGCTGGGTGCTGTTTTCATACCAGCCTGTAGAGCTGTGAAAGGGTTAAGAATGATCCCTGGATCTGAGGTCACTCGTTTCTTATCCTGGTCAAGTTTGATTGAGAACTAACACACTAGAGAAGAGAAGGAAGGAAACCCGGGGCACAGGCGGACATGAGAGTGGAGTCCTTTGGCCTCTGGAAGCTCCTCTCAGTCCACTGCAGCACTCCAGGGAGGTCAGGTGAGAGGGATAGGGAGGCAAGGCCAATGGGTCCAGTTCCTACTTGTCTAGTCTACTAATTTAGTTTCAGTGGAAGCACAAGGACACCCAGCTGGGCCCAAGGTTAATTAACCTTTATTCCTACCACACCCTGTAGGATTTAAGTGTCCTGTGATGATTGCAGGTCTAACCTAGAACTTTATAGCAACACCACAGAAGACAACCAATGCACCACAGCCTTACAGGATGAAAGGGCCTTGGGAATTTTGGCGAACATAACTTTTTCCTCTCTACTGACCTGCAGCTAACATACTCAGTGCAATTCTGTAGGGGAAGAGAGTGGAGAAGAGGGGACTGGTTAGTTTTAATTCCTCACTAGTTGAAGGGCTTGACGGTGATTCCAAGTTAATGACCAGGATACCCTTCAGCATCCAATTCTTAGCACACATCCTCTTCCTATGCTGCATTCTGTCCTCAGATGTCCTGCACACACTTACTGTCCATCTGTCCATCTCTCCAGCTAATCCAGACAGAGCCCTTGTTGCCTGCACCTGCTGGCACCGAAAAATGCAAAGTAAAGTTCCTTCTTTTAATCCTTCTTTTAATAGGCTTTAGGACAAATAACCAACGAGAGGTACTTTGCCTGGCTTACAGACACACTCAATAAATGCTTTCTTAAGATTCACACAGAAACCAAGACAGGACAGTCGTGGGAACCGGTATCGCTTCAGCAGCTGAGAGAGTGCCTGGTGCAGAGAAGGCACCCATAGCATTGATTAAAGGGATGAATGGTGAGGTAGTGGGTGGGCAGCTAGAAAAAAATCCAGCAAAATCTGCATGGGGGGGCGCTTTCCAGGGACACCAGGCAGTGGTGTCTATGGAGGAATGACTCCCTTGGAAGGGGTCTTAGTTCAGGAGCTGTGATCTCAGGACTTTGCAGTCAGAAGAACCCCAACAGGAATCTTGCTCTGCCACCTCATTACCATACACCCTGGGGCAACAGTTATTTGTCTTTCTAAGAGGGCAAAATAAGAGCCTCCCTTTCTAAGTTGCTGGGAAGATTAGAGATTGGTCAAGGGAAATGTAGAGGAGATACAAGCAAATCCTACCAGGAATTCCTATCAGGCCTAACTAAAAGCTCCTTTCCATCCATCACCCAACCGTACTTCCTATTTACCAGGCGTTAGCTTAGCCCTCTAGAAATGTCAACACACTCCATGCTCATAATAACCCCGTGAGTCAGGTACTGTTATCGCCTGTTCTGCAGATAAGGAAAATGGGAGCAAAGAGGGTAAACAGCTTGCTAGAGTCATGCAGGCAGGAAGTGGTCTAGCAGGGATTCCCACACTAGCAACCTGGCCAGTATCTGTGCACTCAGCCCCTGTGATGTACTGCCTGCCAAAAGAGTACAGGCTTACTTACTTCTTTCTTCTGAGGCGGGGGAATGGGGGTGGGAGTGGGGACAATGTTTTCAACACTAACCACACCTAAACCAAACCTCAAGGACATTATGTGAGATAATACGTATTAATTAAAGAACAAGAAACCGTGATTGTCAAAATGGTCATATTAATATGTCTGTCATCCTGACAGAGTACAACTGGACCCACGTAAAATGGGACACTAGTTCCCATATACCCCGTCCTTCCTTCCCCTGAAGCTGTTGCTATGCCATATTTATATGACCATTTTGACAATTACATTTCTATTCTTTAATTACTATGATAAAAATTTATTCATTAGCACAAGTCAGAACTTTCATATGAAACAATTTAATTTTGCAACAACTCAATGACATTAGGCGTTGCTGTCCGTGATTTGAAAATGATGTGGAGAGAATTTCCTTCATTCCAACCCCCCATCCCCACCCGGGCCAGGCCTCTTCCCAGTCTTGACACACTGGAAGCTGAGTACAGCCAGAGCCTGCCTGCCTGGAGATGAACCGCATTCCACAAACAAAGGCAGCATGTCAAGGGGAGTGCTGGGTTGGAAGAGGGCATCATGGTGCTATGAGGGCTTGTAAGAAGGGCATCTGCTCAGACCATAAGGACATTCTTCCCTGAGGAAACAAATGGCGAGCATGGTGTGGAGCCTAAAATCCACACAATGGGAAGAAAGAATCCAAGATGGTCTGGGCTCATCCCTGTCTTGTCTGGGACAACCCAACCGGTCCTAGTGGGAGTAGGACCCATCTTACGCACTGCTCTGCCTGCCCTTCATAGGGCATGAAGGTCATGCCCTCTCCAAATAATAGCATTTTAACCATGGGGGAGATACTACAGGATAACAAACAAGTATCAGACATACAACGAGCCCGTGTTTCCCGTGTTATCTACCATACTAAACATACATGTTTGAAAAGTGAACAACGGTTCTCTATTTCTTCACTTACTAGCCCAGTGGACAGCCAGGCACATTTGGGGACTTCATAAAATAAGCCCATTTCCCTTGATTATGGGGACATAAACCATTAGCTAAAATGTCTAACTCCCTTCACTGGACTGAACATCTTAGGTCAGATTCTATTCTACTTCCTGGCAAAGAACAGGTATTTAACATAACATGTGGTGACAGCACAGGCACATACATGACTCCTCAGTGGTCTATCTCACATGTAATAAGAGGATCTGCTCAGACCATAGGGGGATTCAGGTATTAATTGATGTTTACTATATGCCAGGCACTGTCTAGTCCCTGAAGTCACAGAAGTGATGAAAATAGATAGTCTGTCCTTATGGAGCTTACAGTCTACTGGTACAGAGGTGACATGATGTCAGTGCCTGACCCTCCTGTCTCCTTTTCTTCCTCCTCAGTACACATACAATGCGTGGATGCTAAAGGTGCTGGGTGAGAAAGGCCATGTATTCTGTCACCTCCCACATGGCCATCTAGAGGCTCCATTCATCTTTTAAGAGCTGGGGACTTAGCCATGGAGTGTTTCAGGTGTTGTGGGCACAGCAGCTGAAACAACTGCCTTAAACTATTCGGCACAAAGGTAGGTTCCCTCTTCTTTCCAAGTATGTGGCTTTGAAGTATATCGTTAGGCATGGCTAGGAGCTCAGGTGGGGAACTACGCAGACACAAAGACTGGTCATGAGAAGCTGCTCACACAAAGACAGACAGACAGAAGCTGAAGGCATAGCTTGTCTCAGCATCACATGCTGTCTGTCCGTGCATTCTCCCGAAATGCCCAGGCTATGACAACCTTGAAACTCCCCAAGTCACGTGAATATGACTGTGCTCCCGCTATTCATTGGGACCAGCTTGCTCCTTCCATCATTTTGTCTGAACTTTACCTATCAAACACTGTTGGTTCTGGCTATAATCTGATCCTGACTGAGATTCACCTATGAGATGTAATCTTGACAAGCCATTTGGAATCTCTCCTGAAANAAAAAAAAACATAAGTAAAAGCCAGCATTCTTCCAGGGGAATGGGTCTGACTAAAACGTCCCCAGGTGAAGTGCCATCTGTCCACATCAGAACCTGCCTAGAGAACACCTACACAGATGCTAAGATTAGAGCATCTTCATAAATGGTCTCAGAAGGAAGTGTGGCCCTTCTGCTATGGCTTTCGTCTCCTGTTTCCAGTTAGAAATATCACCTTGCCTGCTTTGTGAGGAAATGCTGGCATAGCCATGTCTAGAAGGAGCATTAAAGATATGACAAGATCTCACTCTGCAGGGTTCTCTTGGAACCTGTTGAAGTGATTCTTCCCTCTGGTACAGCAACAGCAAAAGCTCCCAGAGAGACAGCCTGCCTGGATTTATTATTTCTTTCTTTCTAAATATCCTTTTTTGGGGGAACCTCTTATCCAGATAATCAACCACTGGTTATTTTAAAAGTGTGCTAATATTTAGACAAATCCTTCTAGATATCTCTCAGGTTGGAACAGGAAATGCTTTATGTCATTTTAAAGTTTATCAACATTAGTGGTGAAATCATATCATTCTGAGGAAAACCCTTTTCAGATGGTCTTTGATATGGCTTTATCAATTAGAATGTAAGGTCAGGACGATGCACAAAGGAAAATCACCTATAAGGCATGTACTCACCCTCTCTGAAGGTCAACAATTTCTACCATAGATTTGGTTTTTAAAATTCTTTTTGATTTGTTTTAACCTTTTCTCATTCTCATGATATCCATAGTAACCAGGGATGGGGAGACGAAAACAAACAGTAGCATATTATCAGAGGCAGGGTTAGCGTGCAGCATTTGAGAACTGGTGTCTGCTTCTAGTCTTCGCTTTGCTGGCTGGTGACCTTGGGCAAATCACTCGTTCTCCGTTTTGCCATCTGCAAAGTGGGTAGTAGCATCCTTCCCTCTGCCACACAGCTCACACAGGGTTGAATACCACATCTCTGAGGCCGTGGGCCTCACCCAATGTATAGGGCATTTTAGACGATCCATAATCATCTAAATGAATGAATGCTTCTACAGATTTATCTATCCTCACCAAACCAGTAATGCTCAAAATCGGGGTTTGGCAAGCTACTCTTGTGAGAAGCCAGCAAGTAAATAATTTAAACATGACTGGCCATATGGTTTTTATCACAGTGACTTAATTCTATGATGCTGCATGAACCTAGCCACAGAAAACAAATTAATGGGAGTGGCTGGGCTCCAATAAAACTTTATTTACAAAACCAGGCAGGCAGGAGACTAGCCTAGCCTAGTAGGTCATAGTTCCAAAGCCTATGCTTGCTAAAATCAAAGCCTGATCTGAGCATGCACATTTAACACTGGACCAAATCCAGCAAAGAGGAATGAAGAGGCGAGTCTATTATACCCAGGTTCACTTCCAACACTCGCTACATTCCAGTATACTTCATGGTATATCAATTATGACAATCACCTACCTCCCATACCATCTCCTAGCTACTCACCCATACAGCAAGTCAGCCTGTTGCACACCCAGTCCCTTAAAGAGACTAGGCCTGTGGCTAATGCCTTGGCAGGCCAGAAGCTCTCTTGAAAGGTTCCCTTTCTCTTCCTACTCAAATCAGCGATAGCCCTTCTTTGTCTAATATTCAGAGATGAGTCAGTAACTTTATTACCCACATGTAGGCAAAAAAATGAAACTCCTTCTTTTACTTCCTTTCATTCTTGTGGGGGATGGGCAGGCATGAGAGAAAGCTGCCAGAGGGTTGTTGAAGTAATTCATTCTCATGCTGAACAGCTACATGATCCAGGCTCTGCAAGAGCTAGCCCAGTAGATACTCAGAGCTCAGAAAACATGGAGGACTTTCCCCTGCACCAATATTGGAGACAGAGATGTGCTGACCAACTCTAAAGGCCAAGTTATTAAAATCTATATTGTGCTCATAGGTGGTTGACAATGTTAACCTACTCCGTATCAGATGTGGCCAGATATTCTAACTTAATACAATCTACAAGCATTTCACAGATTAATGCGCTTACTTTTCAGGTGTGTGTGTGTGGATCATAACCATAAAAGAACCAACAGATCACTATATCCACTCTTGTCCTTGCTACATCGGAGGCTTTTATTGTGTATCTGTAGAATGAGACTGTAGATTGCAGTAAGAGCACTAGGTGAATAATTTGGCAGAATCATCTCTCTGACTCCACAATTGGCTACTGTTATTTTCCCCACTTTACTGATGATAAAACTCAGCCCATAAAGGTTAAGTCTTCTAGCCCTAGGTCAGAAAGCTAACAAATGGCAAAAGCAATAACTGAACTCAGTTCTATTAAGGGCCATAACCTGACTCTTCTGATTCCGTTCAGCTCCCCTACACAATGATTCCCGTTGTCCCAGCACAGACAGTGACTCCATCGGCCCTGTGTATTTCAAAACAAAAAGTGATCGTTCTCTTTTTGCCCTGACCATGTTTGTTCCTAGTGTCTAGGAATTGCCCTCACCTATAAAAACAGGGTGATTTTCCATTGTCAATACACATTTCAGCCTCCTTCGAGAGATCCCTGTGTGGACAAACTCCATGTCTCACATTCATTAGGCTGTGAAGAGTACAAGTAGCTTTTTCTCCATCTTTCCATGGCTTCCCAACTGGTGAACGCTGAGTTCTTTCTTGGTACAAATACAAAGCGCTCATAACTTTTCAATGGATTATGAAAGTTATTCCCCCAGGGACTCAGCAAAGCAGTCATCTCTAGGCATAGCCTTTGCATTAGGTCAGGGAATCCAGTCCTTGCTAAGCTAATGGTGGTTCTTAATAATATTATTGGAATTATTATTACCTTCAATTAAAAAGCTGGCCATGAATGACTTACTACTTCAGAGAGACTCTCTAAAGAGTCACATCAGAATTTGGAGTCTTTTCACCGAAGGGTACTGGGAGAGCAGGAGCCAGAGTCCCTGCCCATTCCCCTAGTAAATACATTATTTAATAAATATACCACATTCAAATACTTTTATGTTTTTGGCTGGTTACCAGGTTTTTAAATTGCCTTCCTTAAAGGTAGATAGGGCTGATTAATCACTACCACTTTGTTCTAAAACATGCAAGGAGACCAAGAAAACTTGAAGCACTTACTCACCAAAGCATATTAGGATAATATTCATACTATCGCAGTGACCTTCAGAGTGCCATCCCTCCGGAGGTCATGGGGAACGGGGAGCATAGGATGAGAGGTCCGTGACAGTACTAGCTTTTGACAACACCTTGGAAGCCAGGAACATTGCTCACTGTATTCAAGGCCTACGGGTTCTTATTCTGTGTGTATGCTTACAAATAGAGGGGGTTCCTGAAAAGACAAATTGGAACACACAGGCAGCTCAGAAGCAGGCTTTGCTGTTCCCAGAACCTGATGTTAAGACAGAATATAAATAGGTCCCCCACCTAGGAAGATTGAAGTCCACGGCTAGGAGAGGAACAGCACCTTCAGCCCTGATGCAGTGAGAGGAGAGTAATCTCCCGGTTTAGGGATAGATCTCAGGGACCCAGGTGTAGAACTCTAGGAGATGGAATTTCTGAGGTCAGGAAAGACCAGAGGCAGAGAAGCCAAGGGGCCTGCGGACAGGAGAAAGAGTGCAGGCTCAGGGCTAGAGATGAAGATGCAGGGACACATTGTTTGGCTCCTGATAGAAAATATAAGTAAATATTTGTTTAATAAGTGAATGAATAACTGAGACAGACAGCATTCTATCTGACCCAAAAGCTCTACCTTTCCTACATCAGTACCTACACAAACTCTGACTTTTAGTAAAAGATTTTCCTTTCCTGCCCCAACCAAGGCCAAGGCATTTGTATGAACGGATGGCACTTCATGAAAGTCTGTGGAGCTTGGAACTGGGTGTGCATACATGCATAGGCACTCATACAGGTTCAGCTTTGTTTTTAGTAAGATGAGTTGCTTCATGATCTGGGTTCCCTTGAATTCACAAAGGGTGGGAAGGAGATGGAAGGATAGGCTGGTACTGCCCAGTAGGCATCACTGCTGCCTGGATCTGGAGGGCTGGAGCCCAAGGAAGTGTGCCATATCCTGAGGCGTTAACTAGGAGGGTCTCTGACAGACTCTCCTGATGTGAAGGATGCTGAATAGAGCAGATCCTGAAGGGTTTTTGCTTTTTGTTTTGTTTTGTTTTTTGCTTTCCCATGAGGAATGAGGCTGGGTATCTGAGCTTCTTTGTCTTCCTATTCCTCCCCTAGGTGACTTCCTTAGCTGTACTGGTCCTCAACAGCCCAATCCTGATCCTTCCTTCCTTCGTTCCTTCCTTCCTTCCTTCCCTCCCTCCCTCCCTCCCTCCC